>OZ018325.1:177297502-177492502 GCA_963969495.1 Ceratothoa steindachneri | reverse complement strand
CTAACTATGTTAAGAGAAGAATCGTAGAATCGAGCTTGATATCGTCAGTTCCTAATTTAAATCTATCTGAGGATCAATTTTCTTTTAATCCTGTAATAAGAAAGCAAATATACAATATAGTATTTTGTTTAGTAAAAGGCTATTTTTGGAAAACACAGTCTTCCTCAAAGCCCTCGGAAGGAGCTCTCCTCACATACTGCAATATATTTTCTTAATTTATAAGATGTGGCGAAGATGGAGATTAAAAAAAAAATTCCATTCTCTTCGAAAAGCAAGGGTGACACTTAAAAACACCAATCGAAAGATAGTTTTTGGCAATGGGAGAGAACGCTTATTTTAAGTGTTACCTTCTAGTGTATGTGAGAAGAGGTCCTTCCGAGGGCTTTGAGGAAGAATGTGTTTGCCAAAAATAGTCTTTTAATCGCATAATTAATTGCGTTACTGCAATAATATATATATATATATATATATATTTTTTTATTTTATTTCTCTCTCTCTCTCTCTCTCTCTCTCTCTCTCTCTCTATATATATATATATATATATATATATATATATATATATATATATATATATATATATATATATATATATATATATATATATATATATATATATATATAATTGGAGAAAATCCCAGAACTTAGTTCAGTTCATTCTCAAGGAATACATAAAGAATTACTTTACAAGAATGGTACGAGTATATAGAGGAGAAAAGTAAGCGACGCTCCAAGTTCACCAAAAGGACACAAAACAGAGTAGGCGTGAAAACAAGATCTGCTGACCAAAACGTCGCGTGCTCTCACTTATTCTGATTTACGACCTTACGACCTTCAAAACTTCCATTAATACCTGTACTAAACTTGGGAGGTCATTTAAATTCTATCATTCGCAGAGAATGTAAAACAGCATAAGAGTTTCAAATTTCATTAGAATTGGCTGAATAGTTATGATGTTATTGCCAAAAGAATTGATTCCCTGGCTAACCTTGAGTGATTTGGGCAATTATATTATTCGAAATAGAATGTAAAACAACAAGTTTTCAAATTTCGTTAGAATCGGCCAAATAGTTATGATGTTATTGTCAAAACAAAATAATTATCTAGCTAACCTTGGGAGGACTTTGGCAATTATATCATTCGAAAGAGAATGTAAAACATCATAAGGCTTCAAAATTTTGTTAGAATTGGTCAAATAGTTAAAATGTTGGCAAAGTCTTCCCATGTTAGCCCGGAATTATATTGTTTTGGCAATAACATCGTAACTATTCGGCGATTCTAACGGAATTTGAAACTTTTATGTTGTTTTACATTCTCTTTCGAATGATATAATTGCCAAAATCCCCCCAAGGTTAGCTAGGGAATTATTTTGTTTGGCAATAACATCATAACTATTAGGCCAATTCTAACGAAATTTGAACCCACTATGTTGTTTTGCATTCTCTCCCGAATAATATAACTGCTAAGGTCCCCCTAAGGTTAGCCAAGAAATTAGTTTTTTTTGGCAATAACATGATAACTATTCGGCTGATTCTAACGAAATTTGAAACCCTCATATTGTTTTACATTCCCTTTCAAATAATATAATTGCCAAAGTCACTCAAGGTTTGCCAGGGAATTAGTTTTGGGGGCAATAACATCATAACTATTCGGCCAATTTTAATTAAATTTGAAACCCTTAAGGTGTTTACATTCTCCTTCGAATGATAGAATTGCCAAGGTCCTCTCAAGGTTACTCCGGGAATTATTGAAAGTTTTCAAAGTCGTAAGGATAAAACTCAGAATAAGTGAAGGCACGCAACTTTTTAGTCAGCAGACCTTGTTAATGGGAGAGTCCAGTTTAAATAGACCAGGGCATATATTGAAATTAGGCGAAGAATTAATGAACGAGCATTCAACAATATTTCTTTTAACATAGTCATCTGATATGTAAATAATTTTTTTCCGATTCCAATTGGAATTCCGCCATTTTAGATATTTTGGAAGATATCTTATCTATATGTCTTAACCCTTCGGCTCCTGTATTTAATACCACTTTTCTGATAATTTTTTTCTCATGCAGACTCTGTTTTGTGTCCTTTCGTTGTACGTGTGCAGAGCGTCGCTTAGTTTTCTGTATTCCTTGAGAATGAACTGAACTAAGTTCGAAAGTACTTAGATCTGCTTTTGATTTTTCCTGTGGGATTTTATGCAATTATTGCTGTACTCACGCGCTGCTTTGTGATTTTCTCATATATATATATATATATATATATATATATATATATATATATATATATATATATATATATATATATATATATATATATATATATATATATATATATATATATATAACTGAATCACGAAAATAAAGAACGTGAGGAATTTATGAATAACGTTACAGCAACGAGGAAAATGAAACAACGGAGAACTGCGAGGCCTTTCGACTATATATATATATATATATATATATATATATATATATATATATATATATATATATATATATATATATATATATATATATATATATATATATATATATAAATATGTATATATATATATATATATATATATATATATATATATATATATATATATATATATATATATATATATATATATATATATATATATATAAATATGTATAAATATATATATATATATATATATATATATATATATATATATATATATATATATATATATATATATATATATATATATATATATATATATATATTTATATATATTTATATATATATATTTATATATATATATATTTATATATATATATATATATATTTATATATATATTTATATATATATATTTATATATATATATATTTATATATATATTTATTTATATATATTTATATATATATATTTATATATATATATATATATATATATATATATATATATATATATATATATATATATATATATATATATATATATTTATATATATATATTTATATATATATATATTTATATATATATATATATTTATATATATATATATATATATATATATATATATATATATATATATATATATTTTATATATATATATATATATATATATATATATATATATATATATATATATATATATATATATATATATATATATATATATATATATATATATATATATTTATATGTGTGTATGTGTATGTGTGCGTGTAATGCGATTTTGTTATTATTTAAAGAACATACCGATTTTTTTAATAATTAAATATTTATTGCGATCCCTAATTTACGTGCAAACACAAGCTTCAGTGTCCACTGCAATACGAAACAAACGCTAATAAGTTGGAACAAAGATGGATTTCCATTTTTATCGTATGATTGAATTTTCTCTTAAGAGAAGAGGCATAACTAAAATACCGTTAAACGAAACTATTTAATTAATTTGAATAATGAAACAAAAATTAGATTTGTATTTCTAAATGAAACGAATCTGTTATAAATAAAACCTGCTGTAAATTACTTTAAATTCCCTCGTTTTTGTTTTGTTTTTCTTCATTTCAACCTTTCGTAGCGTTATTTCATTCATTCTCATCCAGGGAATGTGCCTGAAGGGCTGAAGCCCCACCCAAATTTCAAACCCCTTGATGTTTAGATTTCTTTTTTAACTCATAATTGTATTCTGCTATTCAGAAAGAGTTGTGTAATAATATAGAATTATAAAACAGTTTTTAAACCATTGCGATCGAATGTATCTTATATGATACATGTCTAAAATATAGGTAAATATAAGAAATGATTATAAAATTCAGTATTATACTCTCTTTCTCTCTCTCTCTCTCTCTCTCTCTCTCTCTCTCTCTCTCTCTCTCTCTCTCTCTCTCTCTCTCTCTCTCTCTCTCTCTCTCTCTCTCTTCAAGAAAGGAGACCGAAGCCAACCGTCAAACTACCGACCTATCAGTCTGATTTCGATAGTCGGTAAACTCATGGAAAGCATCATGGTGGACAAAATGACGTCGTATTTAGAGTCAAACCTGCCACTGAGGAGTTCCCAGCACGGCTTCCGAAGGCAACGGTCATGCCTGACGAACCTTGTGGAATTCATTCACTTCGTTTTCAGTGAGCACGATCGGGACAAGGCGGTGGATGTGGTCTACTAGACTTTCAGAAAGCCTTTGATAAGGTACCACACCGCCGCCTTCTCCGGAAAGTGCAAGCGCTGGGCATAGACGGAAAAGTAGCTAGCTGGATCGAGAACTGGCTAAGTGGCAGACGGCAACGGGTGGTGGTGAATGGACAGGCTTCTGAGTGGGTGCCCGTTACTAGCGGAGTGCCTCAAGGCTCTGTCCTGGGACCACGACTATTCATCATCTACGTCAACGACATGGACGGTGACATGGTTGCCAAGATTTCCAAATTTGTCGACGATACCAAGCTTGGTATGAACGTTGCAAAGGATGGAAATACTGCCCGCCTGCAGGAAGATCTTGGGAAGATTGGGGAGTGGTCGGACACGTGGCAAATGCCTTTTAACGTGAACAAATGCAAAGTGATGCATATCGGCCACAAAAAAAAACAATCTCAGTATATCCTTAAGGGCACTGCTCTTGAATCCACCGACACTGAGAAGGACTTGGGTGTAACTATCATGAGTCACCTCAAGTTCTCGAAACAGTGCATCGAGGCAGAGAAGAAAGCTCAAAGGATGTTAGGCTACATAAAGCGCCAGTTTGGATACCGTAACAAGGAGATAGTACTTTGTCTGTACAACTCCCTCGCTCGGCCGCACCTGGAGTATGCCGTACAATTTTGGAGTCCTTCGTTTCGAAAGGATATCACAAGGTTGGAACGCGTACAAGCCAGGGCAACCAAGCTGATTCCCTCTATCCGACATAAAAGTTATGAGGATAGACTAAGGGAATTAAATCTGTTCTCCCTGAAAACCCGTAGACTGCGTGGTCAGCTCATCGAAGTCTTCAAAATACTTCGAGGGTTTGACAATGTTGACTACCGGGATATTTTCACACTGAGTGAGAACAGAACGCGCAATCACGGCTTCAAACTTGAACTTGAGCGTTACAACCGCAATCTGTGTGGTAACTTTTTCACCTACAGTATCTGCGGTAAGTGGAACGCACTTCCAGTGGAAGTTGTCAACAGTGAATCTGTTGACCAGTTCAAGTCAAGACTAGACAAAGTCTTGAAAAGTGGCCGTTTAGGGACGCAAAACAATTGAGCAGTCATGTGCCTGCTCGATTGATAGTCTAAAGGTACCCTCTTTGAATGGACCGTAAGGTCTCCTAGGGTACTTCCTTTCCTTGTTACTCCTTGTCCTTGTTACTCTCTCTCTCTCTCTCTCTCTCAGCTGACGCCCCCAAATTACAATAAAAACAATTCATAATTTTAGAGAGTTAGTGTTATTTAATATCAATACAGGGAGCAGGTAAAGGAAAGCACCCCCAAAGTACCCAAGTACAGTTGAACGCCTCCCAAACCTTTAAGGTTAAGATACGCATCCCAAAAGTCGTGGGGACGTTTTTCTTTACCTGCTCCAAATACTGTGTAAGATAACCATTATGCTTAATGCCCTTTTCTCAGACTCCGCGGGGGAGGAATTCAGGTTAGACCACCCACCCGCCCCAATTTTTATCCTGAATCCGCCACTGGTCTGGGTCCGGTCAACATCCACCCTTTCTTGCTTAAATCCTTCTAATGGACGAAGCATTTGTTCTAACTTTTGTAAACAAATCTCATTTGTTTGGATGCCCGATTTTTGTGCTCATCCTCTCGATGCTTTTCGCGAATTTAACGCGCAATAGCAACGAAGCCAAAACAAAGGGGGGGAGATGGGGAATTGGAGAATATGTGGAAGATATGCAGTATCCCACTTCAAATGACTGAAAATACTAAAGTATCTGATAATTTTCTAAATTATAAATGGCATGTTACTTTTTATACATTTTTCTTAGGAAAGTTTTACAATAAAAATGTATAAACAGGATTTATGCCTCTGCTACAACTGAAGCCTGAAGGAGCGACACGCCCTCGTGACCCCAGGCCCCTAAGAGAAATTGGTGATCTCTTTTCTCTCGCGTCGTTTTTTGCGCTTCCTTTGAATCTCCCGCTATATTTCCCACGGCTGTTTAGACCCAACGAATTGGGAAAGATGGCGTTAAACCTTGAAAAAATAAACAAAAGTTTCATTCTTTTAATTACAAATTGCAGTGAATTAATCATAACCAAAATTCGTAATAACTACAAGGACAAAACAAAGCCTTACCCGTGTCCTCCCTCCTTCCCTGCAATTGCAACATTGATCGCATTTTGGGGTGGGACGCACCCCGTTTATTCGTAAATCCACCTACAAGTGTTGGGGCCGGAAAGGCAAACTGCGGAAAATGGAGCCGGGGGACCACACAAGCCTTCAGATCTTACGTGATATTTCGCGGGAGCGTAAAAGGATAGATAAGGAAAACTTGGGAAGGGGGGGGGGTAAACGGGTTGGGAACCAGCCCACCCAATCCAGACCCCTCCCTGGGATGAATGGCTGAAATCTGGGAGGCCAATAGCCTACTATACAGGGTGACCCTCATAACGCGCCCCAACTATCAATAGGCTTCATTTCCTAATTGTTTGTCGAATTAAAAAATGAGGCCTCTTGAAAGTTGGAGTCCGTTTTGGGGTGATCACCCTGTATTAGCCGCCGGTCAAGAGAATAGGTGAGAAGCTTATAAACAAGGTATCGGGAAAGGGTAAAATCTAAGTACCTATAAGGAATAAAGCCAAGGTACTCTCAATCTAGTTCTAGATTGCCCGGGTTACTGGTGTTGGAATAGGGTAGCCCTCCTCCAGGAGCCAGTCACATGGGGCCCCTTTTGCGGTGGGCCTGTTCATAAGTGCGCTGTTGTTCCATACTAAGAAGAGCTGATGTCCTCTGTTTGCGATTCTAATAATTAATTCATGTATATTCGTAATCATCATCATCATCACTAACTCTATAATTTAAGAAGGGGATTTTTTTGATTATTTGAATAATAATTTCATCTTAGTTTGGTTATGACTTATGTTTTTTTTTATCAAAGTTATTTCTAATAATTCTTTTATAATATCAAAAACAAAATGGTGAAGTTCAGAAATAAATATAAGTATCGAAATTTTGTGAATTTTTTAAAACCCAAAGAATTACAAATGGTGAAGTTCAGAAAATTTATCTTTATATATCTTCTTCTATAACTATATTTTAGCAACGTGATATTTTGAAATGGGGAAAATTTAGTTTAGAGTTGCTTTTTAAAATTATTATAATTGGCGAAGTTCGGGAAATTTATAAAAATTTAACCATGGCTGCTTTTTTTAGATTTTAAATTTTAATCTCAGTAGCGAAGCGCAAGCTCCCCCCCGTAGGGGGTGGGAGTGGCGAAGCCATTGCCTGGTATCTATTATATTGTCAACGACAGCTGAAAGTATCTCTTTGCAACAATTTTTATTTGCAGTCTGGTAAGATATGTATTAAAATACATCCAGCCTCTTCTCATATTTCCTATGGCTAGTTTAGGCCATGATTGGTGTGAATATATTCATATGCATCCATTTATATAAATTAATTACAAATTATATAAATGACGTACCATTCTCTCCTGTTTCATTTTAAATTATATTTGTAATTAATCCCTCTTCAACGTTACATTTTCTTTAATGACAAAATCGAAATTTTACAACCTTAGTTCGCATTACTCAAAGCGAAGGTTTTAAAAAAAAATAACTCTCACTATTCAGATTTCTCAATAATTAGACACGCACCAACTGGCGGTTGCCTATATTAAGGGAGGGGGGGCAAATGGAAATAAACTTTCACTGCCCCTCCCTCTTTTCCTAGTTCTTACCAGCGTTGGAAAGGATAACCACCCAACTCTTCCGTAACGACGCTCAACCACTCAACATGTCGGGACATCTCATTAAATTTACGGATTTGCAGTAATTTTCGTTGAGAAACAGTGGTTAAAAATAAAATATAAATTTAAATCCATAAATTTAAAGGATTACATTTTTCGAGAACCAGATCCATAACTAATTCTTTTCGTGACCCTCATTTGAGCATATGAGCACCAACTTATTGTGCCTTGTGTTTTAGAATTATTTTGGCAATAGCATTATTCATGTATGTTCAAGATCTTTAAAGCGAAAATAGTTATATGTCTCATATTTGTAAATTCAGCCAATCCACGTCAAGGTTTATCCAAATAGAACTTCTTTCCGCATGGTTCATACCCTCCCCTATAAACGTGATCGGCAGTCTCTCGCAGTCTCGCATTAAGCGACCCAAACAACCCTTATACCTACGCGTCGCTCAAGGTCATTCGGGAAATGGAGATACTAGCTAGTACCACGCAATTCTCCCACATTAAACCTGTGACCGTCTCAAGATATTAAGGAACAATCAAGACTTCCTCAGTGAATCCTTCGTGCGACAGCTGCCGTTCCACATCCAGCAACCGCTTGAAGTTTTATCTCCTGAGAACCTTCGACCAGGTAGCCGCCTGCAGGTCATCATGACCGAGGAGAACGCACTTCACAAGACGTGCCCAGAATTACAGGGATCAGTGGCTTTCTTTACTGCCGAGGTATCTACCCCTTTCAAGTAGGCTGGGTAAATTGGAACAGGCAAGGGCCCCTCGAAAGGAAGATCCTCTCGGGGTCAGGCGCACCAATGCCGCACCGGGTGTAAAAAACTCCCAACCAGCAGGGAGACTGCAGGAAAGGGCAGTATGTTTTGGAGGGAAGGGCCCTCTTTTTGCACATGCCATAAATTGCAAAGCAGCCGAAATTACGAATTTATTCTCCTTTTTAGCCTATAAATAAATTAAATATAATAAAAACAAACACTAACTTAAAACCGCACCAAAGACAATCAAGACTAAAAAGGAAAAAATAAATAAAAGATAAATGTAGAATCAGGTGTTGGCTGGAGGCCCGTTCCCTACAAAACCCCAACCATGCTCCCGACACCATGAGAGCCTCTAAAAAACGACCAGTCTAGAGTCGGGAGCGAACGAAACCGCCCCGAATACGAGACACTAGCGGTCACCCGCTCGTCTAGGTACCGGGTCGGGTAGCGCGCGTGAAGAAGGCTAGACTGGAGCACTCAACAAGAATGTACCGAACAATCTGGGGAACAAAACACTTGTCACAATAAGGTTGAAAAGAGCGCTCCATTAAGTGGCGCTGCGTTCCGCTAATGTGCCCGATTCGGAGGAGACAAAAAAAAAACGAACTGAAGCCGTCGATGTATTATGAGTAGATAAACGAGAAACGTTCCTGGGCAATCGCACGCAACTTTAGATTCCCGTCGGCTGTCTCCCATTTTCTTTATCATGCAGCTTGCATGGCTGACCTAATTCTTACTATGTAATCAGAGTGGGGTAGAGCAACGCACTGGTCCGGTCGCCCAATCCATTCAGACTGTCTGGCGTCCTCATCAACGGGTTCATTTCTCGCCGCAATCACTACCTGTCCATAAACAAAGCAGAACATAATCTTGTCATCTGCTAAACCAGAAGGTGCGAAGATTAAAATGTATCGAGGGCACTCATTGCGTTCTGTGAGTCACTAAAAGTTAGAATTTGTTCTCCGAATACGGCATGACACGTAATTTCCTGTAACGAACGGTGTATTACAACTAACTAGGCCATATAGATAGACCCAGGGCCCAGAAGTGCCCCATACTGGCTTCAAACAAGGGGGAAAAGGCGTGTTACTCTACCCTCTCTTCGGATACGGCGTGACACGGCATGTCCTCCAAGAAATGCGAACGCAGTACTCTTAGTGCTGTAGAACCTTTGGGGGCAGAGGTGTGGTAACAAATGTTCTGGTCATAACCAGCGGTGGCAGCGACCCGAAAGCTAAGTCTATTTCTCCAAGAAGTCTCCTTGCCCTAAACCCAAAAGTCTAAGTGTATGTTTGGCGTCTCACGAGGGCAAAGGTAACGTCGAGATCAGCCACGAATGAAATGAGAGATGTTGGCGACCGAGGAAGACGCTGGACAAGCACCCACAAGAGTACATATGATACACTATGTACGACGTAAAGCGAATGGAAACTCCCCATCGCTGGAAAGAAGGCGGCTCTCCACAAGGGAAGTGTGGGAGGCACCACTGGCCAAATAGAGATCAGTGTAATGGATCGATTTCACCTTCCGATTTCACTCTCGGCTGCGAAGGCGTAGAACCCGCATCCTAACCATATAGAAAAGTAAAAAGGTATTCCTATCAGCATCCTAAGGGCTGTACACCAGCGAACAAACAATGTTGATGGCCACGATACAAGCGAATCTAAGTCTGCGAATGTATGCCTATCAGGTGAGACTTCGGTAAAAAAAAAGACAAAGGAAGCAGTGTGACTCCAACACATCGCTAGGAACCATTATGGGCCCGAATTAATCGGCGAATCGAGATCTTGACCAAATAAACGTGATTCAGGAGACTTGGAGTCGACGCTCAGGGCTAGGCATCTGGGCCGCCGGTAGTAGAAAATGTGCGCTCCATTGTCCTTTCGAACTCCTCTTGCACGGCACTGATCCCATAACGAGCAGGCGATTCCATATCGACACGTGATCACTTATTTCAATTATACCAGCATCATCTCATGAAAAGGAAAACGGGGAAAAAAACCTGTCTTCTCCTTCCGATAGGAAGGGTATTCACCATCAATTCCTTTGGAGAAAAGACTTTTAACGCTTTGTTTCGGGCGTCGACGAAATTTTACGGCAAAACTCTTAGGTATGATATAAAATATGAAATTACTAGTGCTGATTTCCTATCATATTTAATAGTGAATCTTAAATACGAAAAATAATACGCTCAGAGACTTAAATAATACTATCATTTCACGAAACACCCCTCAAAAACTGGCGCCATAGAATTTATAAGCCATTATAATAATATCTGACACATTTCAAGCAGCTAGAATCCGAGCGCCTCTCGCCACAAGTGACGCGCAGCTTTCGTTACACGAGTCCTTTCATCCTTCTCTATTGAAGGCAATCGTCTGAAACAATCTTTTAATCCAATTTCTCTAGCCATTCCATCGTATTCAATCATGATTATGAAGTTGTTCCTGGCACTCAATTTATGATACTTCATTGCAAGCTGATCCTTCAACTAATCTCTCGACCCTTAGAAGGACATAAGAAAACCAGCATTATTTTTTTAAGAAAAATGTTATATATTGGCTGTATAGTACTAGTAATTTAATACTCCAATAATAAAATAATAATATTCAAGATATTTGGAAAATATCGCATATATATATATATATATATATATATATATATATATATATATATATATATATATATATATATATATATATATATATATATATATATAAATAACTGGTATCAACAACCCGGAAAAACGCTCAGAAAAATATTAAGTGAACCATGGAAAGTTTAATTCAGAAAGGAAATAGGAGATATAAAAAAGAAGAAAAATAGGGTAAATGAATAAAGGAGTTGGATTCGAACCTGTCATCAAGCGCTAATCGCTATTATGACCACGACGCTCATCAGCTGGCCAACCTAATATATATATATATATATATATATATATATATATATATATATATATATATATATATATATATATAAGCATCAGAAGCTAAATTTGCAATAGGAATTTTAAAATTTTTTACTAATATTTTTTAATAATTCATGATATATTTAAAAAAATATCCTACCATTCAACTATCAAAGATAGATACCAAAATCCACACACGTTATTGGTTCCACTTTGAATTTTATTCAAAGTTCAGTTTGCAACGTTATCTGGTATCAGGTTTTTAATTGTGTTGGTATCAAGGAATTTTGGCTCTATCTTGTTGTTGGAGTTACAAGGAGAAACAAGGAAAAAAAGTACCCTAGAAGCCCTTACGGTTCATACAAGGAGAGTACTTTTGGCGCAATCATCGAAGGTGTCCGTTGGCAACCTCGAAGATCACTCGCGAGGATCTTAACGGCGATTTCGCAAGAATTTATCTATTCTTAACTTGAACTGGTCAACAGATTCACTGTTGACAATTTCCGTCGAAAGTGCGTTCCAACTACCAAAAATACTGTATGTGAAGAATTTCCTACATAGATCACAGTGGTATCGCTTCAGTTCAAGTTTGTAGCCGTGATTTCTTGTTCTCTACTCGATGAGCTGGAAAATATCCCCGTAGTCTAGTCTGTCGAAGCCTCGAAGTATTTTAAACACTTCGATAAGCTGACCACGTAGTCTTCAGGTCTACAACGAGAACATATCTAATTCCCTTAGTCTATCATTATAACTTATATGCCTGATAGAGGGAATCAGTTTGGTTGCCCTGGCTTGGACGCGTTTCAATCTCACGATGTCCTTTCGAAACGAAGGACTCTAAAATTGTACGGCATACTCCAGGTGCGGTTAGACGAGGGAGCTGTACATACACAGTACTATCTCCTTGTTCCGATATCCGAACTGTCGCTTTATATAACCTAACATCCTTTGGGCTTTCTTCTCCACCTCAATACACTGTTTCGAGAACTTGAGGTGACTCATGATAGTTACACCCAAGTCCTTCTCAGTGTCGGTGGATTCAAGAGCAGTGCCCTTAAAGATATAGGGTGATTGCGGATTTCGGTGGCCGATATGCACCACTTTGCATTTGTTTACGTTGAAAGGCATTTGCCACGTATCAGACCACTCCCCAATCTTCCCAAGATCTTCCTGCAGGCGGGCAGTATTTCCATCCTTTGCAACGTTCATACCAAGCTTGGTATCGTCGGCAAATTTGGAAATCTTGGCAACCATGTCACCGTCCATATCGTTGACGCAAATGATGAATAATAGTGGTCCCAGGACAGAACCTTGAGGCACTCCGCTAGTAACGGGCACCCACTCAGAAGCCTGTCCATTCACTACCACCCGTTGCCGTCTGCTACTTAGCCAGTTCTCGATCCAGCCGGCTGCTTTTCCGTCTATGCCCAGCGCTCACACTTTCCAGAGAAGGCGGCGGTGTGGTACCTTATCATGCTCACTGCTCACTGAACTCGAAGTGGAAGAATTCTACAAGGTTCGTCAGGCATGACCGTTGTCTTCGGAAGCCGTGCTGGGAACTCCTCAGTTACAGGTTTGACTCTAAATACGACGTCATTTTGTCCACCATCATGCTTTCCATTAGTTTACCGACTATCGAAGTCAGACTGATAGGTCGGTAGTTCGACGGTTGGCTACGGTCTCCTTTCTTGAAGATAGTAGTCACCTCCGCCTCTTGCCAGTCTCTAGAAACGCATTCGGTCCGGATTGACATGTTGAAGATTGCGCTCAGGGGTCGTGACACTTGATCGCGCACTTCTTTCAACACTCTAGGTAGAAACCCATCCGGGCCAGGTGACTTATTCGTCATTAGGTCATTGATCATCTTTTTTATTTCTCCTTTAGTGAAGTCCATATCCTCCAGCTTTTCCCCCGAGTAGGAATCCGTCGGCTGGGGGATGTGACCACACTCTTACTAGTCCCCTTTACGATGGCGGAGATCTTGGAGCAGCGTTCAATGGATATCCCGCCACACCAAGAGACTTAACCCAAGGCTTTTTATTGCCCTGGCAACCAACCTGGGAACAAAGTGCCGTCACCTCGGACCGATGCTACCAGAGGCTCCCGTCAACGGTCACTGGGAATGGTCAATAATTACGCGCCAGGGAAGGGGTTAACGGGGCACTACCCTCATCCCATTCGTCGTGCCCCAACGCCTAGGACACCTCTAGTCCTAGTCTCTCGCAACCAGTGAGCGTCGATTGGCGTTATTTATAGAGGTTCCAAAGCCTCTCTTCTGACGCGTGAGGTAGCTGCCAGGTCCTTATATTTAGAAAGATTGAAAAAAGGGTGAGAATGACTTGATAGTAGTAAGGTTTTATTATTTTTTTATTTTTATATAATAAGTTGAAGAGATAGGATAAAAGTGAAAAAGGAGAAGGATAGAGTAGAAAAAAGAATGACGCACTTAGTTTGGAACCTCATTACCGACCAAATCGACAAGGGAAGCCCGGCCAGAGGTAGCCAAAAAAAAGGTACCCCCGCCGACATAGCTCGAAAATTCAAAGGTACACACAAGCTATCTTCCCAATGAGATTTCCAATGAGATTTCCATCTTCGTAATCTACTGCTAACACATCCTCTTTTCGCTATCATCAAATGCTAATAATACTTTGTGTATTTCATTTTCTCAGAAAATATAATGACTCCTTCTATTTAACATCTCTTAATTGTCTATGAGGACTATTATATCAGTGAATATGTACACATCTATGTAATTCTATCTCATATGTAATATATTTAGTATACCTATAAATAATTTTTTTATTATATTATAACATTATACATAGACATATAATCATATACTTAGACCTAAAATAATAATAAAATAACAATGAGAAATATAATGTATAGAAATAAAAAATACTCATAGAATATAATATATGAAGGAAATCGGTACACATATGTACAATACCAAAATTATTATTTTTCTAGAGTGCCTATTTATTCTATATTTTAGGAAGTGATTTTTAATCAAGGTATGAATAATATCCTATATTATGTATAAATTAGGCCGGATGAGTGAAAACGAATTCGATTCTGTGACGGCAAAAATGAAAGTTAAAATAGAATAATTGAAACCTAAGTCTCTAAGAAGTACAAGGTCAAAATAGTCCAAGTGTACACACCGACAGTAAATAGTACGCAGGAAGAATTAAATATATTCTATAATGGCATCAGGACAAACTTAAACAAAAACAAATCCCATTTCAACATTGTTATGAGAGACTTTAATGCCAAAGTCGGGGAACGTAATGAATGAATGAGTCATGCATGGAAAGTTGTCACTGGGACAACTATGTAAAAGGGAAATATCTGGTTCACTTTACACTGGCCCAAGACTTCAAAATTGCCAACATTATGTTACAAAAATTCATGAGCAAAGATGGACTTGGAGAAGCCATAATGAAATTGAATACATGCTCGTCAACAAAAAAGATCACCGTCAATAATTTCCAAGTCATTAATAAAATCAAAATCAGTGAACACAGGATGATCCGATTTAGGATAAAAAAATCACATTCAGAAAGAGAAAAGAAAATTATCCAATTCCCAAAATAAGCGCATTAAAAATAGTTTTTAAAATCTCGTTCCAGCATTCCAGTGCCATCTTCATAGAGCATACTATGTGTCGAGAATAGAGGCTCCTTGTGGGCCGTCGAAACCACAAGGTCAGGCTCGAGGTCAGTCCACGTGAGCGAGGACCGTGAGAACAGTCAGAATAACGACCTGCTTCCGCGATAAGCGAGGGGTTTGAATCTCAAACGCGCGCTTCTGTCGTCTCCTAGAGTCTTATCAAGAATCCCCGCGGGAGTGTTTCCCCTCCCTCAAGCGCCGTGTTGGTTCGTGGATAGATCCAACACCCCCCTTCCCTTTTGGATGAGGCAGTAACGGATCTGGCTGTTCCCTATGAATTGTTGATCCCAATAGGGCATCGACAGTATAGGCCTACCTCTTACAACGAAACACGTCATTCTCGATCGCTCTCCATTTTTCTCGACGAGCGGAAGGCTAGAATTATACCGAAGGATCTGAGCCCCAGTCAATTGGCACATCCTTTGTTTCGATACATTTCGTTTTGTACGAATACTTTCCCCAGTTAGTGCTACTACTAGAGGTTAAACTCCTCTTGGTTAAAGCGCCTTGAATAACCATCCGATCCCCCGTTTCATCTCTTAAATCCTCGAACCCAAGCCAGGATGAGACGAATCATCTGTGGCTCTTCCGGCCAGTCCTCTCTGTGTGTGCTTGTTCAGAGGCTCGTATCGCCTCTCGCTCCACCCCTCCGTAAAGCCCACTCTGAGTAGCGCTGCTACGTTCTGTCCTAGGATACATAGAGTATCTATTACCATTATTTCATATAATCTATTTATTGTGTATAACTGTGTATATATTAAAGTTTATTTTTGTACCTACTTTTTCATATGCGTTATAGCCGGAGCCATCATTAGTTAATATCGGCCAACTGCACTCAATCTTTTGAATTTAAAATCCTTCGTACTTGTCTCCCCTCCCCCCTCACTTCTATCCCCCATCTCTGTCGTGACCAGAGTAGAATCAAGGTCACGCGTTGACCTTGATCGACTAAGCCTATTGGATAGAAGGGACGTATATGTCAGAGTCATTCTACGACACTAAGAAAATCTCATTGACCCCAGCAACACTATCATTATACAAGCAATGAACAAACACTCGATGGAACATATGACCGATAGTGCTGAAAATACAGAGAAACACAAAATAAGAATAATAATAAAGTCTCCGAAGAAACACTAAATCTAATGAAGAAACGGAAACACCTTAAAGCAACAAACACCAACCAACAAGCTCATTAAATCGAACCAGAGAACTGACATAAATAAATATAATATAATTATTGCTGAAGACACAATCAAAGAAGGAAAGGGGTATAAAATGGCGAAAAAGAGACTTGGGAAATGGAATATCTCACATAGTTTATATAAGAGAGAAAGATGGTACAATCATACATGATCAAGAAAGAATAGTTAAAAAAACTAAAGACTACTATGAAAAGTTGTACTCAAGTAACAACACCATCCAGCATCACAACCAATCAACAACACCCAACAATGCCCTGGCCGTTCTCAAATCAGAAAATGAAATTGCAATCAATTATATGAAGAGCCACGTAACACCAAGTCAGGACAAAACCACTTCGAACTTGCTGAAAGATTCTGGAGATGTCATTGTAGACAAACTAACTTACATCTTCACTGAATGCCTAAAACAAGGCAATATTCCGAAGAACTGGCACAATGCCATGATTCTTCTACACAAAAAGCGGATCAAACAGACCTTGCAAACTACAAACCAATAAGCCATTTCTCGTTTGTCTACAAACTCTTCACAAAAGTCATTAGTAACAGATTGCAAAACAGGCTAGATGACCAACAACCGAGAGAACAAGCTGGCGTCAGAAAAGGCTTCTCAACTATTGACCAAATACATAGTCTCAACCGGCTCATTGAGAAAAACCAGAGTAAAATATCCCTCTATACCTGGTATTTATAGATGTCGTAGAATGACTCCCGACGATACTATATATAACACTATTCGTTGAGGGAACTTCCTTAATTATCTTTAGAGTGCGTTACTGTCTGGCGGCCGATATTATGTATCTTCGATATGCTTAAGAAGTGGAACTGAGCTCAAGGATAATAATATTGCTATCATTAATAAAATAGAGTTTTATTAATAATAACTATAAACAAAACACAAAAAACGGAAAATATTGACATAAACAGAATGGAAAGGGTCGTGGAGACTCGGGCTAATCCAAGGATTTAAGGGATTAAAAAAAAAGGTAAAACAAATATAGAGTTAAAGAGATGGGATGGTTCGATAAACAATTTAAAGCACAGGATAGAATTGACAAAAAGGGATCAATACTCAAAAGGTGACGTTTGGCTTACGTAACTTTTCATTAGGGTGCAGTGAAAGGTACTTGAAGGAATATTCGGTCCGCTGGCGAGTTCCAGCCGAAGTGGGGGGATAAAAGGATCCTGACGAGGCGTCTTGGAAAGGAGAACCGTTACTCGACGAACGGCTTGAAGAACAATGGCTGTTCTACTTTGTTCTCTTCTGAACAAAGGGGGGAATGAGAACCGTCTCTTGTCTACGGGCTCAAGAACAATGGCTGTTCTAATGTTGTTCTCCTTTGAACAACAGGGGGGGATGAGAACCGTTTCTTGGCGAAGGGCTCAAAACGAACAATGGCTGTTCTATGTTGTTCTCCTTGAACAACAGGGGGGGATGAGAACCGTTTCTTGGCGAAGGGCTCAAAACGAACAATGGCTGTTCTAGGTTGTTCTCCTTGAACAACAGGGGGGGGGATGAGAACCGTTTCTTGGCGAAGGGCTCAAAACGAACAATGGCTGTTCTCCTTGAACAACAGGGGGGGATGAGAACCGTTTCTTGGCGAAGGGCTCAAAACGAACAATGGCTGTTCTAATGCTGTTCTCCTTGAACAACAGGGGGGGATGAGAACCGTTTCTTGGCGAAGGGCTCAAAACGAACAATGGCTGTTCTAATGCTGTTCTCCCTTGAACAACAGGGGGGGATGCCTTGGGGACTTGGCGTCACGAAAGGCTCGAACCTTTGGCACTCAAGGAATATTGTCCTCCTTCTGGACAAGTGATGGTGAATCTCGAGGTCGAGGTCCCTTGGCGCACAAAGGGAGAGAGGGTCGTGGTGATGTTTCGCGACGAAAATCTGGATCTCCAATCTGATCTTAGTGGTAAAGTTTCCATATAAATAGCCAGGACATCTCCTTGGCGTGGGGGAAAATGGAGTGAAAGCTTGGAGGGAACGCACAGCCGGGCCGGAGAAAAATGCCTTATCTGTTCATAAGCCTAACTCGATCTGGCGAGGTCGGCGTATGGGGGCGAACGGGGGGACGATAACCTCCTTGTTTAAACATTGGCATCCGATAGCTGAGATAAGATTCCAAGCCTCGAATCGAAGATGCACGTGGGCAGCATCGTGGTTTTTAATAATATGGGATAGGAGTTGAAATTAACTCGTTCTATCACAATAGACTACTAGAAAACATTCGAGTCAATAGAAACACCAGCGATCATAGAACACAAATACCGAAATTGCAGATCTTACATGAGATTGCATATGGATTCAGAGATCTTTCAATTACAGAGAGGTGTAAGACAAGGAGATACCATCACGTCCTATCTAGAAAAATCTTCAGGAGTCTAAACTGACCAAACAAATTATTAAGATTGATGGGAATCACCCCAATCACCTGAGGTTTGTAGATGATATTTTACTCATAGCTGATAACTAGAAAAGATTCAAACTTAATCCCAAAAGCAAAATATCGACCTAAAAATAAACCTTGTTAAAAAATATCATGACAAACTAATCAAAGGTCGACATGATAGATTACAAATGACAACGAGGAAATTTAAATGGTAGACAAATATATCTATCTAATGCAGAATTACTCTCAACTGGAATGCATTTGAAATGACAAGTATAATCTTCAAAAGCTAAATGCCCATGTGTCTGAAAAGAAAATTATGTTATAACCAATGCATAATCTCAACTATGACCTATGGATCAGAAACTTGGAACCTGAACAAAAAACTTAGACTAAAACTTAAAACAACAAAAAGTATCCATTAACGCATTATAATGGGTGTAACTTGACGTGACAGAAAATCAGCCATTTGTAGACAAACCAAACTTCAGAAATAGTGGATGATCTAAGAAAACTGAAATGGAGTTGGCAAAGCCATGTAGGAAGATTCCAAGACGGATGGTGGGCCAGAAAAATTACCGATTAGATTCCACCTGATAAAGTACGACCGAAAAGAAGACCAAAAACCAGATGGGTTGATGAAATGATCTACAAAAATATGATAAAACTTGAAAACAAAATGCACAAGACTGACAAAAATTTAGAAAAATAAGAAAGGATTTTTCGAACTGTTTTCGGATTCCTCGCTTTAGACCCTTTTCCGAGTGCCTTCCGTTTCATGACATTGATTTTCTCGTTGTTCAGAAAGATCTTCACCGACTAGCCGTGTGCAAGGCGTGTGATCTTGCATGAAAATTGCAAGTAGGGTTTCAGAGGCGCGAATATGGGGCAAAGCATGTAGTCGCAGTACTCGTAATTCCTGATACACTTGTGTATTCACCGTGTACCATAAGCGTACAAGTGGCCGTGGGTCTTATACAGAAATCATGTTCTAGACGATGAAACTTCTTCCACCAAACTTCACACTCTTTTTGGTTCATTTGACACATAATATTTCGCCTGCTCTATGATGAACGAACCCCCTACGGTCGGATTCGAGCCAATTAAATTTAGATTCATCACTGAAGTGGACTTTGTTCCATTGATCATCCGGCAATGTAACGTGCACTGTGGCGAATGCAAGTCAATTACGCATTAACATCTTCTGCCAAAGGAGTGCACTAACCGAAGGCATTCTTCTGGTGTTATTTTTCTCCATTCCTCTTTGTAATATTTCCTAAAGTTCTTCGATGGTCCTTGGGTTTCTCTCCTTACTTCTCTCTCTCTCTCCGAGCATCTTTCACAAATTCTCAATGGAATTGAGATCCGGGTTCTAAGCAGGAGACTCCATGACACTTACTTCCTCCTGATCCAAGAAATTCTCCAACATTGCCGCGTGGCAAGGTGGGTCCCCTAGTCATGTTTGCTGCTTGGAACTTGACAAGATAATGACTAAAAGTGTTAATAATTCAAGGAAGTATGTTGCTACCCTAAATTAGTTGGTTGTCTCAAAGAAAGAAGTAATAGAATTACGCTGTTCGGATCATTTTGACAACCATATTTTTGGAATAAAAATGCTCTTTTGCACGTAACTTGCAGTTTCATCCATCCTAACATGTACAATGTATATGTATAGCTTATATCCGCGCTTATTTTATATCTGTAATTTACCATGCATTACTTACAATTATTTGGTTTGAAGCTACTGTAAATTTTGTGATGGAAACCTAAGTGTCCGAATCATTATTGCCATTACTATATATATATATATATATATATATATATATATATATATATATATATATATATATATATATAGAGAGAGAGAGAGAGAGAGAGAGAGAGAGAGAGTAACAAGGAGTAACAAGGAAAGTAAGTACCCTAGGAGACCTTACGGTCCATTCAAAGAGGGTACCTTTGGACTATCAATCGAGCAGGCACATGACTGCTCAATTGTTTTGCGTCCCTAAACGGCCACTTTTCAAGACTTTGTCTAGTCTTGACTTGAACTGGTCAACAGATTCACTGTTGACAACTTCCACTGGAAGTGCGTTCCACTTACCGCAGATACTGTAGGTGAAAAAATTTCCACACATATTGCGGTTGTAACGCTTCAGTTCAAGTTTGAAGCCGTGATTGCGCGTTCTGTTCTCACTCAGTGTGAAAATATCCCGGTAGTCAACATTGTCGAACCCTCGAAGCATTTTGAAAACTTCGATGAGCTGACCACGCAGTCTACGGGCTTCCAGCGAGAACAGATCTAACTCTCTTAGTCTATCCTCATAACTTTTATGTCGGATAGAGGGAATCAGTTTGGTTGCCCTAGCTTGTACGCGTTCCAATCTTGCGATGTCCTTTCGCAATGAAGGACTCCAAAATTGTACGGCATACTCCAGGTGCGGTCGGACAAGTGAGTTGTACAGGCACAGTACAATCTTCTGGTTCCGATAACCAAACTGGCGCTTAATATAGCCTAGCATCCTTTGGGCATTTTTCTCCGCCTCAATGCACTGTTTCGAGAACTTGAGGTCACCAGTGATTGTTACACCCAAGTCCTTCTCAGTGTTGGTGGATTCCATAGCAGTGCCCTTAAGGATATACTGAAATTGGGGGTTTCTGTAGGCCGATATGCATCACTTTGCATTTCCCCACGTTAAAAGGCATTTGCCACGTGTCCGACCACTCCCCAATCTTCACAAGATCTTCCTGCAGGCAAGCAGATTTCCATCCTTTGAAACGTTCATACCAAGCTTGGTATCGTCGGCAAATTTGGAAATCTTGGCAACCATGTCACCGTCCATGTCGTTGACGTAGATGATGAATAGTAGTGGTCTCAAGACAGAACCTTGAGGCACCCCGCTAGTAACGGGCACCCACTCAGGAGACTGTCCATTTACCACCACCCGTTGCCGTCTGCCACTTAGCCAGTTGTCGATCCAGCCGGCTACCTTTCCATATATGCCCAGCGCTCGCACTTTCCGGAGAAGGCGGCGGTGTGGTACCTTATCAAAGGCTTGCTGAAAGTCTAAATATAACACATCCACCACCTTCTCCCGATCGTGCTCACTGAAAACGAAGTGGAAGAATTCCACAAGGTTCGTCAGGCATGACCGTTGCCTTCGGAAGCCGTGCTGGGAACTCCTCAGTAGCAGGTTTGACTCTAAATACGACGTCATTTTGTCCACCATCATGCTTTCCATGAGTTTACTGACTATCGAAGTCAAACTGATAGGTCGGTAGTTTGACGGATGGCTGGGGGCTCCTTTCTTGAAGATCGGAGTCACCTCCGCCTCACGCCAGTCTCTAGGAACGCATCCGGTCCGGATTGACATGTTAAAGATAGCGCACAGATGTCGTGATACTTCATCGCACACTTCCTTCAACACCTTGAGTAGAAACCCGTCCGGTCCAGGGGACTTATTCGTCTTTAGGTCAGTGATCTTTTTCTTTATTTCTCGTTCGGTGAAGTCCATTGCCTCCAGCTTTTCCCCCGAGTATGAATCCGTAGGCTGGGGGGTGGGACCACACTCTCTAGTAAACACTGAGGAGAAGTAGTCATTGAGAAGGTTAGCATTTTCTGCATCTGACTGAGTTAATGCACCCTCCTCGTCCACTAAGGGCCCAATCCTACGATGGATTGGTTTACGGCTATTTACATAGCCGAAGAACTCCTTGGGATTCTTCTTGCAGAGTCTCGCCACTCGGAGTTCCTCAGTACGCTTAGCCGCCCTTATGCTGGACTTCACTCTCCTAGCTAGCCTCCGGTACTCGTCAAAGGCACCTGAGATCTTCGATCGCCGGTACGCATTTCTCTTCTCCCTAAGCAGTTGGCCAATTTCTCGAATAAACCACTTTGGTTGAACAGAAGACCGACGGAGGCATTTCAGAGGGATGCAACTTGATTCAAGACTCATGAATATATTTTTGAAATTGTTCCACGAATCCTTAACCTCTTCGCATACCGCTAGCCTTACATCAGTCAGCCCAGCACGAAGGCTTGCAAAGTCTGCTCTTCTCAAGTCAAGTTTCCTTGATTGAGTGGCAACAGACCTTACCTTCGGGATCTTGACGCTAAATCTAACTAGCTGGTGATCACTGCCACCGAGCTCTTCGCCTACAGAGACATCCTCAACGATATCATCCTCAGACGTGAATACCAAGTCGAGGATATTGTCTCCTCTCGTCGGTTCTCTGACCCATTGAGTGAGGAACTCGTTGTTGGCGAACTCCAGGAGTAGCGCGCTATCGCCACAGGCTGCTCTGGTTTCCCAGTCAACTTGTCTGTTGAAGTCGCCCATAACGATGCACACTCTGCCTTGAACAAGCTCACCCAGCAGCTGGTACAGTTCCCTGTCCTTCTCAACGGGTTGGGAAGGGGGTCTGTAAAGTACCAGGGTTCTGTATCTGACAGGACATATCTCTAGGTCAACGCCTAGGAGCTCGTGATCGGACATAATGTTGGAGTTCGTAGATTTGATTGTATCCTTGACATACAACATTACACCGCCACCTTCTCTGTCTGGCCTATCTTTGTGGAAGAGTTGGTAGCCAGGAACCGTGAATTCGCCTTCAAAGTCTCGGTTTGAGGTTTTTATCCACGATTCTGTTATGACTACCATTTCGGGTTCTTCCGTCGCTACGAGGCCACGGAGCTCAGGAAACTTGTTCCTGATTGACCTCGCATTGAACAGAAGAACTTTCAGGGAGTCCCCGACTGTAGGACTCCCTGCGCTCTTCTGTTTCCTGGCTTGTTTGTTGGCGAGGCACTCCTTTTTGCGACCTCTGAGAAGGTCGTTCCTGGAGTGACACGGGCGTACTGGCGTACGTCCGCCCTCACTCTGGGCCGGATACTCCTTTCGGTCCTCTCTACGACATCCTGGATCATGTTCGACAGAAAGGCCTTTTCTTTAAAGGAAAGATGTACCCCATCCCTTTTGTAGAGATCATTTCTACCATAAAAGGTGCGGTACGGGTCCACAAAAAAGACCCCCTCTGCCGTACACAAATCTGCCAGGCGCCGGTTTAAGGAGATATTCATCGAGTGAGCGGTCCGTGTTGGACCTCTCCTCGGGAGCATCCCGACTACAACACGCTTGCGGGTTTTCAGCCAACAGTCGTCCACGGCACCCATGACCGTGTGGAGGATTTTATCTGTAGGGCCTACCCTACCTCCTCTCAGGTAGAGGTCGTTTCCACTGACCATCAGAGCAACGACTGAGCTCTCAGAAATCGGTGATTTCTCAGCCTCTACTCTGATGTGGTGGTTACCGCATCCTGGCAGGCAGCTTACCTTCACACTCGTGCGAAGGCGGGCGTCTAGCAGGGACTGCACGCCCCGTGCTTGAGAATCACCAATAAGGGTGACTCTTGCACATTTGTCAGCAGGCGACCTATTCTTTCCCCTCGGAAGCGACTTTCCGCTTTCCTCTTGTATCTTTTTCTTTTTGTTCTTCTTCATCCTATTTTTCTTGTCTTGATGTGTTTTCTCTTCTTCCGTTTCTCTTTTCTCTTCTTCTCTTTCCACTTTCCCTTGCGCACCAGTAACGCTCGAATCCTCTACACTGGGGTGAGCAGCATTAAGGTCCTTTTTCTTCTTTTTCTTTTTCTTCTTCTCATTGGCTCCGCATGGCAGAAGTGGGACTGCAAATGTAGTTTCACCTCCTTGGGCTGGAGTCACATCGACGGAACCACCCAAGTCAGTGGGACTTTCGTCTCGAGCTTGAGCCGACTGGGCCTCTAGTTTAGAGGCTAGCTCTAGGATTTTTTCCTCGAGACGCCGAATCTGAAGCGCGTGCTGCGTTTCTAGGGTCTGTATTTTACTTTCCAGCGCCCTAGATTTTTCTTCAGAGGTTGTGAAGAGATCCTTGAGTTCGTTGCAGTATGCCACTGCCTCTCGGACCTCTCCCTTAAGGATGCAGTCGGTGCATATACTTCCCGGGTGGCATTTCGAAAAACATCCTTCCGGGAAGTCCACGCACCACTTATCCTTCTGGCATATCGCACATGTATATTTTAGTGCAGCTGGACCTTTTTTTCCTGTCATTTTGAACACTTTTTCTCTTTCAAAACTTTGTGACCAATCAATAGAAAAAAAGGGGTTGGTGAGTTCTCCCCGCGTGAATCGCTCCCGCCTATCGATCGGAGACGTTTCGGATCTTTCAGAAGGCACGCTCCATGTGCTGCTGTTCATCCGACCGAGTCGTCAAGCCTCGGCGTGCCGTGGCTCCCAACCAAGCAGCACAGACGGTCCCCGAAGGGGCCATCGATTTCTCACCAGGTGAACAACAACGAAGCACGCCCCTTACTAAACTCCTACTAGTTCCTTTCACAACGACCAGGATCTCGGAGTAGCGTTCAATGGATATCCCGCCACACCAAGGGACTCAACCCAAGGCTTTTTATTGGCCTGGCAACCAACATGGGAACAAAGGGCCGTCACCTCGGACCAATGCTACCATAAGCACCCGTCAACATGCACTGGAAACGGTCAATAATTACGCGCCAGGGAGGGGGTTAACGGGGCACTACCCTCATCCCATTCATCGTGCCCCAGCGCCTAAGACCCCCCAAGTCTTAGTCTCTCGCAACCAGTGAGCGTCGATTGGCGTTGTTTATGGAGGTTCCAAAGCCTCTCTTCTGACGCGTGAGGTAGCTGCCAGGTCCTTATATGTAGATAGATGAAAAAAGGGTAGGAGTGACATGAAAGGAATAGGGTTTTTTATGCTTTTTTATTTTTGTATAAGTAGAAGAAATAGGATTAATGTAAAAAAAAAGAAGAAGGATAGAGTAGGATAAAGAAAGACGCACTTAGTCTGGAACCAAATTTCCGACCAAATCGACAAGGGAAACCCTGCCAGGGGTGCCAGAAGATAGGTACCCCCGCCGACATAGCTCGAAAAGTCAAGGGTACGGACAAGCTCTCTTCTCGCGACAAGGGGGCGTCACCTCTCTGTCTACTTTCTTAGAGAGAGAGAGAGAGAGAGAGAGAGAGAGAGAGAGAGAGAGAGGGACTTGTTCCTTGGGAACCGAATTCGTAGGAGAAATATGAAGACCCATGTAATCACTCTAAACATTAATGTGCCGGACGTTTCGGTCTTTAGCTAAACAACAAACTTCATATCTCTCTCTCTCTCCCTCTCTCTCTTTCTCTCTCTCTCTCTCTATATATATATATATATATATTTATATATATATATATATATATATATTTATATATATATATATATATATATATATATATATATATATATATATATATATATATATATATATATATATATATATATATATATATATATATATATATATATGAGAAAAGGAAGCAAGGCACTTCTCGCCTTCTCGCAAAAGCAAACGAAACTGAACCTTATTGACGTTAACCCAATAAATTCTTGTCCTCTATTAATAAACATTTTGTTCTTATTTCTAATTTAGTTTACTAAAATTCTTATCCTCTTGAATTGATATTCAAGTAATTTACCCTTTTTATGAAATCATATTTCATGATAATTATCTACGTATATCTATTATATCCGTATTCTATTTAGTTCGTGGGACATTTATAACCGAAATGAATGCAACCGGGCATCTATTTTGCTTTTCAAGGTCAGTATGTGTTTTTCAATTGTTTCTACGGAATTAAATATTTATTGTGTTAAACATCATCCTATTTTTAACAGTGTAATTAATAGTGCCATCCTTCAAATCGAAAATTGAAATTGTTCGATGAAAACTTTATTATTACAAATCAATCAAAGTGCATTATTAAGATATTCTTTATCGATAAAATTCCTTTCAAAATCTAGGCTGATAAAGGGGTGATAATTATTCTAGTGGTAGGCCCACTCCGAAATTAAATCTAAGGGGAAAAACAAAAGATTTTGATCAAAAATTAAAATAGCATAATTTCATTTATAAAGTGGCTAACTGTTTAACATAACCTGCAAAAATTATACTGCTAGCCGTGTTTGTTGTTTAGCAATGAAAAAGGTATGTACAACACCTATCCATCTAGCTTTACCTATCTAAATAATGGAAATTGCTTTAATCAAAAACATCAACGATAGATTTGACCAGTTTTGGATAATCAACAATGGATTCTATTAAACAGCCCACACAAGAGGAATGTAAAAATTCATAATGAAAAAAAGAAGATTTTAAAAGAGTTAATAGACTCGGTTTGTTTCTTAGATGAGCAGCAATTAGCATTCAGGGACCACAATATATCAACACATTGAAAACAGTGTCACTTATGTACAAATCCTTAATTTATGAAACAAGGTCTGCTGACCAAAAAGTCGCGTGCTCTCACTTATTGTGATTTATGACCTTACGATCTTCAAAACTTTCAACAATTCCCGGACCTACCTTGTGAGGACCTTGGCATATTAATCTATCGTTCGAAAGAGAATGTAAAACAACACAAGGGTTTCAGAATTCGTTACAATCGGCCGAATAGTTACAATGTTATTACAAAAACATATAAAAGCAAAACGGGGACCGACCGACCAACATAGTGAGATGTAGAGTCACCCGCGACTAGACTCGCACACGACTAAAAATCACAATCCCTTACTGGGATTGCATATAAAAGTGTCTAGCGTGTTTTCTGGGGTTTAAAATATAATAAAATAAATGATTTTATTATTTACGTAGGCAAAATTCTTTCAAAGAAAAAGTGAATAAATGTCTTCATTTTTGCTATTTCAATAAAACTACTCATAAAACCGTGTCTCTACTTTCTTGTATTGGCGTTGTGGTAAGTTTTCGGTGATGGTAAAATTTGTAAAAGATTCCTTGATTTTATAAACGTAAACACTGATCGTAGGGGCGAAGGTTTATCTCGAATGGTGTTTAATAGAGTAGAAAAACTAAAACAAGGAAAAGTCTAAGAAAACTATCTCGCATCCAACCCTACCACCACTCACTACCAATTCCTCAAATTTGTTTCACGTTTGTTCTCTTCTTATGTTCACGCTTACTCTTCTCTCATACTCTCAAGCATTATCCCCTACTTTTCCTTTTCCCTCTTAACGTCCTTTCACTTCTTATACTCCTTTCTTTTCAACTTTCTTCACCATCTTCTCATCTATAAACAACCAATTTAAACGTACACAGCACAGTCATAGAGTTTCATATTCACATACTACAAACGACGAGCTCCTCATTCACCACCGAAACGGAGGGAATTTTTAGTATTGGAAGCTATGTTGCAGCTGACATCTGGAGGTTTGCGTGCCATCCAAGGTACAAAGCCCGTAGTTGCCTGCCCTCCCGGCGCCAATGTCCGCAGAAGGATCTGAGGCTAACTATTTCCTATCTATTTTCACTTCCTTGATCTTCACCATCTTCTCTATAGATCTCTTGCACATTTTCTATTGCAGATGCCCTCTTTGGTTTTCGCATATGAAAAATCTCATTAGATCTGCTCCTCTCCCTCCCTTACAAACAGCAATATTAGAAAATTGACTTATTCCGTTTTCTATAATAGTAAGAGGCCAAACTATAAAAATATCCTTCGACCAAGCTTTGAGGGGATAGCTAGATTAATATTCCGAAGCCTAAACCTTTCCCACAGAGGAAAAGAAATGTCCCATAAGAGTCTTAAAGCAATGAGCGGGGTCTTATTTATTGATTTACACTAACCGGACTGGAAGCTACACTTATGCCCAACCATTGTTTTCTAACCGAGAACACTAATTCAGTCTTTTCCTTAATGTATTTTGCGATCTTTTTTATTTACACAAATGTAATATTCACAGCTATACAGAATAAAACATTACCATATCTTACTGCATTCGCAAAAAAATGAAATAGGGAAAAGTTCTGGAAGATAAAAGGAAGGAATTTTCTAAATTTTGTTCCAAAGTTATTGGTATACATACATAATACATGTATTTAAAGGCCCAAGGAAAATGGAAATTGGTAACACAACCCGGAAGCTCTGGCGATGAGCGTCTTGGTCATTGTAGAGGTATAAGAGTTCAGTATATATATATATATATATATATATATATATATATATATATATATATATATATATATATATATATATATATATATATATATATGTATCGAGGCCAAGGAAATAATAACAAAAGACATCTGGCTTTAGCTTTGCCCCTCCGATGGTCTCCGGTAACATAGGAGAACGGGCAAAATGGTAAATTTTAGGAGACAGATTCCTGACCTCAACTCATAAAGCAGGCCCGTCGAAGGTGTACTTATAAACAATCAATTCCAAAGTGCAAACTGCTGATCTCGTATTACCCTCTCTCAGCATTACCCCGCGGGAGTAATTTGGGTATATAACAGGTTGACCGGAGGAAACGCGGCTTTTTGTTCGTTCTAACAGAAGAGACAAGAAATTCACCAGTTGACAGAAGATTTTTCGAGTTTGAGAATAAAACAGAAAAATCACTGGTACAAAGTTTTATGCACGTTAAGGAGGAACTTGCAGTCCTTGTACAAAATCAGATTGTACCAAGGAAGCTCGGCGCCGTTCAATCCCCAAGATTATTGAGTATCGAACTACCCAGTTTGAGGACTCCAAATCTTCCTCTATCTGAGTTGGACAAACCCCAACTAGATAGAAAAAAAAAGAAGACAATGATTTCATCTCGTCCGGAAGAAAACGAGGCCAAGGTCATCCCAACCGCCAAAAAGTAGAAGGACTAAGCTTTCGCTTGAGCATCCACTCAACCCAGATCCCTCGTGAATCACCAGTCAAATCGACAGGCAGGTCGACGAACGCCATCTATTGAGCAAACAACCAACTACTCGAGCTACTCCTCTCCGGAACAAAATCTCCGAAGATATCCTAACTGGTCACGGGTATTAATCTCCATTACCTTATGTAAGTAAAGAATAATCCTGTTGCTTATGTCCACGTGCATAATAATTAGTTTATTGGATGTCTGGCCAAAGACAAAGATATTAACTTAAAATTGTTCCCCCCGTAAAATTCTATCTCAAATCGAGGCACAAGAGCTCACCCAGTAATCCCATTTTTTTTTTTTTTAAGTGTATTAGATCTGTATTTTTTTATGTTATTTAGTGAGAGGGTTTATGTTCATTAAAGTCTATTTTTTTAGTAAAAGCACTGGTTTAATTATCCTCGAACGAGTTGAAGTGGCAATATTTGATAAAGTCAAGAAAGAAATCCCTTTTATTCGTTCCCTAGAATAAATATAAAGTATAGCACTCTTAGAGGACGATCCTCAAGCGATCACCGAGGCATGAAACAACGCCTCAAGTCAAAGTTTATTTGGTTTATTAAAAAAACTTAAAATATATATATATATATATATATATATATATATATATATATATATATATATATATATATAATCTCGGCTAACCTACGACAGTCATATAAGCGATGAGCGCTTGGTGACACAGGTTCAAATCTAACTTCTTTATTTATTTTCATATAACGGTTAAAATAGTTTGCCCTAGTTTTTCGTTCTCTACATCTCCCCTTTTCCTTCTTAAGCCTTCATTGGTCCATGTAATATTCTCCCTAGCGTTTTTCCGGGTTGTGTTACCCATTTCCATTTTCCTTGGGCCTTTAAATACATCTCTATATCATGCGTCATGAGATTTTCATTTATTATACATAATACATACATATATTCTCCTATTAAACGAAAAAGAAACGATTATCAACAGGATCCAAAGAAAGATATATAAACATTTTTCATAAGATATTGAATTTGATTTGCGATCAAACTAACACAAGATTGCAAAATCTTAATCAGTGAGCATTTTTGGAACTTGTTGACACAAGAAAGCAAGTAAAGGAAAAATGTTCCCTGAATTATCTCTAACATGCCTTAAAGCTTCTAATGGAGAACAGTGACTGTCAAAGATTAAGGAGCGAACTTAAGGTCCTATACTGGGTATTGCTAAAGTCCTGTTACACTCGTCACGACGCGCTCAACAAAGGACACAACGATAGTTTTGATGGAGTTAGACACGTTTTAATTGTTTTAACATATAAATATCTATTTAAATTGTAATATTAATCAACGTGGCCGGCCTCGGCGGTGAGCACTCTCTCCAGGCGAGACCTGAAGGCCTAAGCTTACCATGAGGTCGTTCTATTTGTTGATGAGCGGATCGACCGTGAAGGTTTTTTCATCAGAAATAAATGAGAATTCGATTGCGATGACTCTTCAAGTCGTTGGGAAGGAGACGACAGCGCTCTCGGCGTTGTTCTCGGATACGGTCGGTGAGCAGAGGCCTTTCCATGCACCTCAAGCTCTTGTGCCCACCTCCTTGACGGCTCTGGATACTGTAGCAACTGAGATGTTCTTCTTCGTGACCGCAGTCATTTTGACCTTCGGAGCAACTTCGAAGGAAACTCACAACCAAAGGGTTGACGACTTGAGGTCTGCCTGAACCAGGTCGATCTTTGGGGTCTTTCCCGTTCTTTGAGCCTCTCTGCTACTCTGTTCACGGACATCCGGCTGACGTCGAGGCTCTTGGTGATGTCGGACTTGTTTGTGATCCGCGGGATTGAGCAGAGATCTCGATTCTTTTCACTTCCATCTCGACACACAATGGAAAAGCCGTTTTAATAACACATCCTAGAAAAGTAGATCTTTAAGTTTGTTTGACGGAACTTTTTTTATCTTCCACGTAAACTTCTCAAAAGATTAAAAAAAAAACGAGTGTAGCAGAACTTTTGCGAAACCCAGTTTGATGACGACAAACGACTAGGAAAACCAATTAATGAATTGCTTTAGATTTTGCGCAACAGCTCTACCAAAATGAACAAAATTGGGGAACTAATTATGACTGCCAGCAAAAAGTGCTTCTGTAGTGCGATCATTTTCAAACCCCCCAAAAATCAGAATTGCAAAGACAAGAAGAAAGATGAAGGAATTTGCTTCAAATCAAGAGAGAAAACAAGGCTCTTCTAAAAAGCATTAAAAATGCTATTTTCTATGAAGATGTAATAAACCCATTTAATGAAAAAGAGAAGATTGAATTAAGGGTCAAATGAAATAGTTAAGATATATTTTTCTAAGTATCTCCCAAATTAACTTCTAAAAAAAATAAATTATAACTCTCATTTCAACTTATATATGTAATTGATAGGTAATATAAAATTCTTGAGGCCGTCCGTGAAAACTCAGAATTAAAGTCACTCCGGGGTCACCACCAGAGAGCGCTTTGAGGTTGTTCCAGCTTATGACGCTTCTTCCCCAACTCCTAGCAAATGCTTTTTTTTTTTTTACTCTATTCGGCGAGAGTTCTCTGCAGCAATTCTGCCAGTAGACTCAAATTCCATTTCTTGACATATGGAGAATAAGAAGAAATTTAGAACAGTATTTTATTATGAAAGTAATATTCTTTAAAAATGAAATGATTGAGAAGTGATTGGTCTCTATCAACGCGGGCGTTAATCTTTCAGACTGTGTACACCGAAGAATGATTGTGAAGTGAGTAGGTGTACTTAGATGAATTAAAGTCCTTGCATCCACCCAAGGATGAATGCTTGATGAAGTAAATGAGGATTTAGGTAAATTTAAGCCCTTCTTTGGTGGATTGAGCGTATGGGAATGCGAATAAGAAACATACGTGCGTACCCTGATGTGATAGGACGTACATGTGTGAAATTGTACGATTTTTGAGGAGAGATCGTGTATTTGTGAAAGGAAAATGGGCAGAGATTGTGTATTCGCCAGTGGGCAAATAAGAGACGAGGTTGAAAAAGTGACGACTGAGTTAATCTAAAAAGCGTTTACAAAGAAAAGGGAAGAAACTCACAGAAAAATGAATAGCTTCGTTGTTTGTAAGGTGAGGTTATTAGTTATGTGCGTCTGTAAATGTGAGGATTGAAGTGAAGGAATAAGAGTTTTCAAATATAAAATTATTTATATGAACGAATGCAAGGGATCTTGAGAATTGTGAGCGGTTGAGCGATTGACCATTTGAACTGCATAGATTCTACGTTGATGAAGAAATTGATCAATGAACAAATGTCGAGTAACTTCGAAGCAATGAGCGAGGGGTAGAATTTCGGACACGTTATCGGGCTTTGCTTGAAAGTTAGCTCTCCTACTCAGTTTGTTGGACGAGTAAGTTTTGTGCGTTGATTGCTCCTTTATTGCGAGCAGAAATTTTGATGTATTTTATGATATATTATAAAGGGTTCACGTCAACCATTAAAACATTTGACTTAAAAGTGTCCGAATGGACAATAGTGGTCTAAAGACTGCTTGTTCTTGAAGCTGTATCATCTCACTTTTGGAAATGTCCGAATGGGTAATGCCGTCAAATGACCGGTTTTCATTTATTTGTTCCCTATTTTGGTGCGATCTGTGCAAGCATTGCAATTAAGGTTAATAAAATGGAAATATGACAAACACAATAAAGAGCACCAATAATCACTGCCAGACTCCTTAAAAATGTGAGGAAGGCCCATGCATAATACTGTATCAAAATTTTTATTGGCCAATATCTTGCCTTGCTAAAGATTTTATTTTTAAAGTAAAGGTGGGAGGAGAGGCAGAGAAAGATTGCCAGCCCCCTACCCTACCCTCCCACTCCAGTCATCCTGAGGTGACCGGAGAGGGGAAGGAGACTCGCCCCCCAGACCTCCTCTCCGCCTCTCCAGAGCCCTGTCGGGGTTACCGGAGGAGCGAGAAGGAGACCAGGATATAGAGAGGGAGAGGAAGAGTAAAGGGTAGAGATAGCAAAGGTTGAGATAGCGTAATAGACTTAAAAGTTGACCTAGTTGGTCGGTGGACCCACAGCTTTACGTGGGCTCCGAACCATGGTGTGTAATATATCCTTTTATCATTTATTCTTTCTATAGTTTCCCTGTCCCACGTATGCAGTGTTTAGCCCTTTAAATGTGAAGGATAGAGGAAAACTGTAGGGAGAAATAGAAAGAAGTAGTAGGGTTACAATTGTATGCTAAGGTGCATGGAGGTAATGCTAATCTCTTTCGTTTTAGTAATGTCTTAGTTTTGAAATTCGATAGTTTAAGTTAGAAATTACTTAAGTTCCAGGCTTATTCTTCATTGTTGTTTTGTGATTTTTTATATTGTTGTTTTGTTTTGTTATGAGGCGTTCAAACCGTTATTGTTGTGTTCTGATTCCACCGGTTTGTTCCACTCAAATAGTTTGGAACCGCTATGTAGACGATGTCCTGAGAATTCTAAAGGAAGATTTTGACCTCGATGATTTTCTTTTATTTATTCATTCATTAGTTCCGTTAATTAAATTTACCTTATAAAAAGAAGAAAATAATAGCTTTCCTTTCCTAGACGTTCTAATAATTAGACAAACAGACAGGTTTAAGTTTTCTATTTTCAGGAAACCGACAAATAATTTATCCTATGTCCATCTTTATTCAGGTCTTTATAAAAATATTAAAACATCAGTATTTTCTTCCATGTATCTTAGGGCACTTAGAATATTTAATCTTGACTATATAGACCAAGAATTTACAAAAATTGAAGAGATTGCCTTCAATCTGTGTTACCCGAAATATTTTTGGGGAAAACTGCTTGTATAAAGCTAAAAAGACATTCTATAACCGCAAGCTAATGAAAACAGAACCTTACACAACATATTACCTTTACTTTACCATGATAATTTCTTGTATGTAGTACCAATGTTAAAACAACTTGATATAAATGTAATTTTTAAATACAATTATACATTAAAAAATATGTTAATAAAACACGGCCCAAGGAACGATAATAATGTAATATATAGTATACCTTGTTTGGATTGTAATTTATTCTATGGAGGTCAAACTTCTAAAAATATCTCTGTAAGAATTAACAACATCAAAATGCAGTATCTAAGGGATATTTCAATAATGCTTTAGCCGTCCACGGGCTTAAGATGGGTCACCAGATTAAATGGTTAAAAGCAGATACCATAATGCATATAAATGATTTTATTAGCAGAAATATCTTTGAATCGTTCCTAATCTCCAGCACAAAGGAGAGAAATGTAAATATTAGCCTCGGTTTGTTTTCTTTAGATCCAGTCCTATCTTTCTTTCTCAAATCAAACTTATCAGAGGTCCTAAAAAAAAATCTGACCATCTGATTTTATAGGGAAAACATTGATTTGTATAAATACAGTGTCTCTCTATTTCATAAACCATCGTGAGTTTGAAAATGTTATTAATATAACGATTCTTTTCCTTACGTGGTACAACCAAATATATATATATATATATATATATATATATATATATATATATATATATATATATATATATATATATATATATATATATATATATATATATATACTGGTAATTGATTTGTTCCTTGGGAATCTGATATGTAGCTATGTAGCATTTATTGGCCAGACGTTTCGGACCTTTACTAGGACCATCTTCAGCGACTATATCGTCTAATGAGAAGGGAAAGGAACATTAATTGATAACACTTAAAAGAATGCATTAAAATAAAAAAGCGCAAGAAGGCAAGTAAAATAATAAAATTGACAATAATTAAAATTAAAGTAAAAACACTAATAATATATAGAATTAAATAATATTACCCAGTGGTATTTAAAAAAAAAAGTGAAAGTGAAATTATAACAAACTGACTTGATTATCACGTATTAAAAGTTACTGAAGTAACCAAAAAATAACATTATATTAAATTGTAAAAACACACACCCAAAAAAGACAAAAACCCCCAAAATAAATCAGAATGAACAAGGGGACTGACCTTTAACGTGGGAGTTGAGAAATCAACTAACTAAACATTTAAAATTACTGACGAAATTTATTCGGTTGGTCGGTTGAAGTGTTGGTTGGTTATATTGTGAATAATTTAATTGAGGAGGCGTAATTATTTAACTTTGGATTTATTTTAATGATATATAGTGACTCTAAGATTTTCAAATCGAGAGAAGTTAAGGCTGAAGATAATATAGTAAATGAATTCTTTTAAGTGTTATCAATTAATGTACCTTCCCCTTCTCATTAGACGATATAGTCGCTGAAGATGGTCCTAGTAAAGGTCCGAAACGTCCGGCCAATAAATGATTAGTATAATCACCTGGGTCTTCATATTCCTGCTATATATATATATATATATATATATATTATATATATATATATATATATTATATATATATATATATATATATATATATATATATATATATATATATATATATATATATATATATATATATATATATATATATATATATATATATATATATATATATATATATATATATATATACAAGTGGCAAACGAATTGATGGACGCAAACTTCAAGTGAAGTATAAACAGGATGACCAGGACAGAGCCGTAGATGCCTCGTAAAATTTATTTCAAACATTTCAGGATTATAACTAATCCCATCATCAGTGCTAAAGGAAGAATACAAAATACAAACTTAAATCTATAAATAAAAAGTTAACAAGTACTAAAATTGTGAAACATGAATATTATATTTGAGACTAATTGATCACATTAGAAATATGGAGGAAAAAACAAACTAAACCAACGAGAGAATTTCTAAAAAAATAGGAAAGAAAATAATTGACAGTGGATTTTATTCTTGCATCCACTCTAAAAAAAAACAATGTGAAATTTAACAAATTAGCATGTTTTTTAATGAGTCACTATATTTAATGGGGCAGATAATGAGTTATTATTTAGACTGGGTTGGAGTTTTGTAATATAAATTAACTCTAGCAGGTAAAGGCCCGAGATGTTTCTTACAGCATTAAGTATCGTGAAGTTCACGAGTGTAGCCCTATATATATATATATATATATATATATATATATATATATATATATATATATATATATATATATATATATATACATACATATATATATATATATATATATATATATATATATATATATATATATATATATACATACATATATATATATATATATATATATATATATATATATATATATATATATATATATATATATATATATATATATATACAAGAAAACCACTGGTTTTGGAGCATAAAGTTTATTATTATTATTATTAAAACGGTTATTAAAACGGGAATGTCCCCCCTATGTTCATATATGCGTTTATTTAATGACCTTCCGGTCTCTCCCACGTAGAAGCAGGGGCAATTTGGGGCTTTACACCAGATTAAATAGATGCCTGCATCCTTATTTTGCGATTCTGGCTTGGTGGAACGGAAAGATTTTTGATAGTTAGGGAATATTTGAAGGTGGTCAAGTTGGGCTATATAGGGGAGTTTAGTCTGTTGAGCAAGGGGGAATATGGTAGAGATAAGCAATTCTTTATACATGTAAGATTATTTTGTTGTTGGGGACGGTAGAATATTGCCCTGGCTTTAGATAGGCTCTCATCTATACAATAGAGTGGATATTTTAATTCATTGAACATGCATGTTATGAAGGTGATCTCGTCTTGTAAAAAACAGGGGCCACAAATTCGAAAGGTTCTTAAATACATAGATATTACAATCGCTTTTTTTATTTTAAGATCATGACATGGAAAAAAATGTATATAGGAATTGGAATTAGTAGGTTTTTGGTATACCGTAAAAGATGATTCATCATTAATTCTTAAGACGTTTACATCAAGAAACGGTAAGCAATTGTCTTTTTCCCATTTAACCTTGAATTTTCTAGTGGGATGGAGGTTATTAAGCTTTGTCAGAAAATTATCAAAGGAGTCTATTTGATTTAATGGCCATGTGGAAATCCCATCATCTTCATACCTATACCATACAAAATTATTATTGGGTTTAATAGTTGCGAGTAGGGAAGTTTCAAAATGTTCCATGAACAGGTTACAAAAAATGGGGGATAACGGGTTGCCCATACTAAGGCCATATTTTTGTCGGAAAAATCCCATGTCACTCTTGAATACATTATCCGTAACGCACAGTTTAACTAGTTTGACATTTTTGGTTTTGGTTAATGGGAGGTTTAATTTAGGGTTATCTAATACGTTCACTAGCACTTGAAGGGCTTCATCAATAGGGACATTGGTAAAAAGGCTATCAACATCGAAACTGACAAGGCGACTATTTTTTATATTGATTTTCCTAAATTTCTCAACAAAATCGGACGAATTAAGTATGTGAGAAGACGACGTGAATCCAACTGCGTCAGAGAGAATAAACACCAACCATTTGGAGAGTGTATATGCATGTGACCAATAATAAGACGGAGGAGGGTTCCAGGTTTGTGAGTCTTTGGCAATCCATATATACGAGGAAGGGATGGATTAGTATATGGTGCGGACGGTATTCATTCGCAATTTTGAATTGTTAATTTTACATATATTTTTACATTCGTTGTCAGCCTTTTTATTTTTAAAAACAATAACCAGTATTGCGCTATTTCTTTGCAGAATAATTGTCTATACAAAATTTTAAACATTCTAATTTGTGAATGTGGCATGGAGTCCTCCTTGGAATCCACGCCGGAAGGATATACAAAGAGATTTCAGACTTATTTCGGTAGGCAAAAAGATGGTGGAAAAGGACATTAAAAAGCAAGAAGAGTCAAAACTCGACTACGAGGCAATAACAGAGAGTAAAACCCATGATCAACAATCTGACGCCCTCAGAACGCCGGAATTCGTCGTAGAAATACAGGAGATTATCAACAATGATCCCATAAATTCAATGCCTGTCATTGTAATAGTGAAAGGTGGGGATATAAACCTCATCAGGCTAATGGTGCATTAGGACATTCGCAACTTATCATGCAAGATGAGGAAGGGACAATTTATGTTCAAGGCAATACAGGAAAAGCAACTCAAGCACACCAGAAGCTGATCAACAAGTTTAAACCCCTGTTGGAGCCAGAAATGCTGGCGTTCTTCTCCGACGAGAAGAATTTCGGCCAAACCCAGAAGATCAACTCTCAGGACAACAGGTGGCTGGATGTCGCACCCAAGAACGTTTCCAGGGTCATACATATGAAATTTCCAGCAATAATCACGGTCTTTTGTGTCGTCATTTGTGAAGGTGACGTAATGCTACCCCACTTCTTCTCTGAGGGCCTCAGACTGAATACTGATGGCTACATCTGTGTTCTGAGCGAGGTGGTGAAGCTCTGGATCGACCGGTAGCGGCAGAGAAGTTATACGTGTGACAGCAAGAATCTGTACCCTATCAAACCAGCCGAAAGCCCCAGGCCTGTATCTTGGAGAATTTCTTCGATCACACAGCACCTGACATTTCTCCTATCAATTTGCCTGACTGCAACCCCTTCGACTTCTTTGTGCAGGGTGAGTTGGATCGAGAAACCAACAAATACAGCTGCAACACGAAAAACAACGACCTAACAGCCAGGATTCTGAGGCCCTTGAGGGGCCTAACAGGGAGATAGTAACGAAGGCCTGTAGCCGGTTCCGACGTATTCTAGATGCGTTCATCGAGGCCACAGGCGGGTTCATTGAGTGAAATTGACAGAACTTGTCATGAAGACAAACTGACCGAAATTTGACGAATAAATCTAAAAAAAAAAAATCATGAGACAGTGATCATGGGAACGAATGCCGTTTCCACCCTGTATCTACAAAACAAAGTGCATAATTTATATACACTTTTTAAATTAAACCTTTGTCTAATGAATCGTTCTATGTTTTTTAGCAGACTTCCTCCTTCTCCAGAACTTTCTCGAATAAGCTACGAGATATAAGTCAGTGCACAGGAGGAGTCTTTCTTCAAACCTTTTGTTAGCGTAAATCTTTACCACATCTCGTGAGAATTGACGAAAGCAAGGGACATAGTGATGACCAAATAAGCAGTGTTACTGGATTTCAAGGGGCTAGGAATATGCATTAAGAAATATCAAGTGAAGGAACATCAGTTCAGTCAATCGCACCCAAGTATATGGACACTACAACAGGGAAAGTTCTGCTAAGAAGTGGAATGAGGCTCAAATTTATCAGTGATTGCTATTCATAATATTGTAAGAAAGTTTCAACTTGTACTACGCATTGCTAAGAAGCAAATATGTTAAGGCATCGATAAAGCTAGAATTAATGTGATAGAAAAGGCAATAAAGAGATTCCTATACCAGAATGACCTCCACAGTTACCAAGATATAGAGAAGCCATATCCTTGTAAAACTCACGTTGTCGCCAGGCTCACGTTTGCTAAGAGCGACGTTTACCATGAGAACACATTTTCGGAAAAAATATGTATTAATTTATTATGGAGCAACGAAACGAAAATAAAACTATTTGGTCATGCTTTCCAAACACATGTTTGGTGGAGAACATGGAAGCTCTTTTTCGGTAAAACACTATACAACCATAAAACGCACTGGAGGAAACATAACGCTATGGTTTTTTTTCTACTAATAGTATTGAAACAATTTAAAATCAATGGAGTAATGAGCAAAGCAGATTATCTGTACATGTTGCTTTCAGCATACATCGATGCAAAACAGAATGAAGCTTCCAAAAGGAATGTTTTGGAATGGGTGTCACAAAGATCTGACATGAATCCCATAGAAAATATGTGGATGGAATTAAAAAATCACGGCCTCCAAAGAATCTTAACGAATAATAACGAACTGCATTGATTTGCTGTAAGTAGGAATGGAGCAAAATTTCTAGTAAAGATTGCTACGAATTAATAGAAAACTATTTAAAACGTTTATAACTCTATTTTCTAACATACGGCCTACGATAACACATCATTATTTTTTTAATTGTATGTTCATTTCTTGTGTTCAATTTTGTAATGTTGCTGAAATAAATTATGTCGAAGCCCGTAACACTTTGGGTTGGATAATCATATGCAATAGTTAATATAACACAGAATATATTCAAATATTAATGGAGTATAGAATTTTAAAAGTCTACGCAAGGGAAGTGTACTTAAACTTGTGCTCCAAAATGTAATCATTCACAGTACCACTCTCTCTTTAACCCCAATTAATTCGCATACACAACACCACGAAGGTTTCTATTGCTTGATAGTTGGTAGTTAAGCACTCGTATAGTTTTTCTCTCGCACCTCCCTTCAACAAGGAGCCGCCCATGGTACCTAAGTGCTTTCCCGTAATTTTCATATTCATCTTTATTTTAGTTTCATTATCCTCCGGCGGGAGATGCCACCGAAATGAAATATACGAATGGGGCTTAATAACTAACACTGTAATAAAATTTCACCCTTTTCTTGTTACTGGGTTAAAAGTGTTATTTCCAAATTGTTCGTAACTGAAGTTAATGAAAAAACTATTTTGATCTCCAAAACTTTGATTTTGTCGGTAGGGCACGAAATTTCTAAATTTGCCCATTTGGAAAATACTGGAAAGAAAATTGAGAAATATAAAAGGCTGTATGATTTATTTCTTTTTAAAATCAGGATAGAAAATTGTAAATTTTATTTCAAAAAAAGCATGGGAATGTTGTAGAAAAATATTTGCTTTAAAGAAACCTTCCAAAACATTCTAGATTTAATGATAAGTTTCTAGAATTTAGTAGAATTTTATGAACTTTCAAGAATCTTCCAGAATTTGTCCGAACACACCCATGGAAAGTTACAGAACCTTCTAGAATATTCTGGAATATTACTTCAGAAATATTTATTTTGTTTTACTTTTACAAGATGGTATAGAGGAAAAATACGAGCCATGAAGTTTGCCATTCCCAGGATTTGGCGAGAACACACTGACCACTCAAACAACTGCTACTTCTGAATGGTAGACCCTTCCAGACGTCGAAGTGGCAAAAATGCACCTGATATTTCCTATCCCGTTCTTCCATCCTCTATTGCACCAGTACCACACAGTGTTTATCTTCCTGTATCTTCCCCTCCAGAAAGGAATAAGGCACATTCAGAAGAAAGCAACAATTCATAAGCTGAAAAGATCAGAGAAGATGTAGACTATAGTGTTAGAGATATGGCTTTTGAGAGGAATCCATACTATCCAAACCAAAGAGACCTCAAAAACCTTGTCAGAGATCTTGACTTGTCAAAGTCAAATGCTGAACTTTTGATTTCCAGGGAAGAAAAGTTTGATTTGCTGGATGAAAATGTGTGTGAGTGAATGCTCTCGAAGGACCACCGTGAGAAAAAGCCCCTCAGAAATACCCCTCTATTCTTTCAAGACCACGTGCGCCAGCGTGATAATTTAAAGAAAGTTCGAGAAGGAATCGGCTCCTCGCTTAATCACCCATCATAGCTGTGCTAGCTTTCGGATACACCACACCCTCCCTCTCACCTGCGATAACGCCGTGCGCAGCCACATTATCCCTACCCCGACATCGCGAGGCAAGTTTCATCGTCTGGAACGACGCGTTACCATGAAATGCGTTTGCTTAGACTAGTGCCAAGAATCCCCTAAGGGCAGCAAGGCCATGAGGAGTCTATCAGATCAGCCACCCGGGTATTGAACCCGAAGCTCACCATCTCTCGAAGAGATTGAAAGCCCGCCATCCATTTCGATCAGACTGCCGTCTGTTTCCCGTGAACCCGTGTAACCCGTCGTCTTACTTAGTCGAAGATCTCGCCAGCAGATCTACCTTCGTTAAGCTTTGACCCCTGTTCAGAGGAAAACTATCGAGCCCCCTTCTTGCCGCAGAGTTGTGCGACCCTCTCATCTTCACCACCCCTTCAAGATTCCCGTTCTTTCGAGACTGAGACTCCCTCCTGAGCTGCAGAATCGTCTCGAGTTGAGATTACGTCTCTCTGGAGAAGAGAAAATCTCATTCTTCATCTCGAAGTAAAACAACCCCATCTTATAGGCCCTCTCGTCAGGATTCCCCCAAGTATCTTCTCGGAGACCTACGCCATTGTCTTCCACCCCCTCCTCCAATTCGCCGCGCTTGAAGGTAAAGCGATCTTGTATGGTCATCCCCAGATTACCTCGTTAATCTTCACTTTATTCATTTAATTACCATAATAATTTGTTCACTCCTTTTGTATATATAAAAATTGCCCTATTTTATTATATATATTAAAATTATATTTTTAGGTATTGTCTTTATATATCCTTTGAACTGCAACTTGGCAAGCCATTAGTCTAAACCCGGTCAACCGTAAATCGCACTCTTTATTAATCGCCCCAGACATATCTAAAGTCGCTTTTGGTCAGCTGTCTGCGCTCGCTTGTGTACGACTCTGAGCGCCAAGCTAGTCTACACAGGCATACCTCGACAATGTGTAAACGACAAGACAAAGGAAACGTCCTAAACATTTCTTAAGACTCTTTACTAATCCAGCTGGGCTATGGTACTGAACTGATGTATCTGGTCTATTTGATGCAATTGGTATTGCATGTAATCAGGATGAATGGAGGCTCTTTATTGATAGCATCTCAAAATCATTAAAGCTGTACTTCTCCATAATTAGAATAAGCATATATCCCTTCTCTTTCGCCCATTCACTATATTTCAAGTAAGACTACAACTGTGTCCAGCTCCTGTTACAAGCTTTGAATTATAAGGAGAATAGCTGAGAATGATTGAAGACTTCAAAATGGTAGAATTTTTGATGGATTATCACGAAGGTTTTACCAAGTATCCATGTCATTTCTGTCTTTTAAACAGTTGCGATAACACAGCACAGTATCATAAAAAGCACAGGCCACAAAGGACTAAGATCGTTGTTGGAGGGAATAATGTCAAGCATGAGCAATTGATAGACGCTCAAAAGGTGTGTTTCTCTTCATTGCATTTAAAACTAAGCCTCACGAAACAGTTTGCTAGAGCTCTTAACCAAGAGTCTACCTTCAAAATTTCTTTCCCAAACTCTCTGAGGCAAAAGTGAAAGCTGGCGTCTTTGTTGGATCACAAATCAGGAAAAATCATAGTGTTCATAATTCCATGAAAAACTTACTAAAAAGGGAAAAAGAAGCCTGGAAGAGTTTTGTTTCATTGTGTGAGGGGGTTGGGGGCAAACACAAGGTTGGAAAATATGTGAAACTGGTTGAGAACTTAATGAAAAGCTATGGCTAAATACGCTGCCTGATGTCTCTGAAGGTGCAAATCTTTGATGCCCATCTTGACAAGTTCAAAGAAAGTATGTTGACATACTCATAGCGTCCATAATTCCTTGAAAGGCTTACTATAAAGGAAAAAGAAGCCTGAAAGAGATTAATTTCGTTGTGCCAGTGCTTTGGGGGCAAACTCAAGGCTAACAAATATGTGGAACTTGTTGAGAACTTAATGAAAAGCTATAGCCAAATAGATTGAAGGGTTTCACTGAAGGTGCACATTTTCGGTGCTCATCTTGACAAGTTCAAGGAGAATATGAGAGCATAAGCAAAGGAACCCAGGGATCACTTCCATCAAGATATATCGAACTTTGAACATAGATACCAGAGTGTACACAATGAAAACATGATGGGAGACTACATTTGGAGGGGTTGTAAGGGAAAGTGATTTACATTGCAAACGGAAATCGAGGAAAACTGTTCAATTCTAAAGTTTTTTACTTGTTTTTTATATATTTCTTGTGGAAGTTTTAATAAAATTGCATAAATTTAACTCTAATTTGTTTGTAGGCCTACAGTGGGTACAAAAACAGACCCCTAAATTTGCCTATTTTTAGTAAATACTTCATCAAACAAACCACAAAAGCAAAGTTTAAAACAAATAATGGCTATTTTCTATTGTTTTACAATAAAAAGAGTTGGTAAATAACATTTACTGGCCAGGAACCAAAATGGTGTTACATAGTGTATAATCAATTAATCAGAAAGTGATTCTTTGTTTATTTATCCTGGTATCTCCTTGGAGAGATGAGTCTTTTAACCAACGTACCCATTTAAGGGGTATTCTGTGATTTCAGTGATAGGGACCCCAGGAAGAGAGAAATGTCGTTCTACTTGGCGACTTTAACAGCTCCATCCTAGCCCCAATATTCCCTGTTTCTAGTGGCGTGCGACTCTATATCTCATTATGCGGGTCAGTCCATCCCGGTTTTGACTTTCTTTTTAGGAATAACATTCTAACTATTAGGTTTATTCTAACGAAATTTGAAACCTTTATGTTATTTTACATTCTCTTTCGAATGATATAATTATCAAGGTCCTCCCAAGGTTAGTTGGGAAATTATTGAAAGTTTTGTAGGTCGTAAGGTCATAAATCAGAACAAGTGAGATCACGGGACTTTGGTCAGTAGACCTTGTTATAGGAGCTCTCGCTATCTTGGACCTTTTTTCTCTATTGATCTTTTAAAATTTCCTGCTTGTTTCCCACACCCGTTCTTTCCGCACTCAGTGAACAACTCGACAATAGATTATTACATCACTTTCCTCCTCGGTAATTATACAACTCCATCAAAGCAATTATAGTTTCATCCACGGATGTTCATTTTATTTTTTCTTCGTAAGCAAAAAATATGTCAGGCTTTGCGAGGATTTTGAAAACAGATTGATCGCTTGCTGAGGGCAGAGGTTAAATGGGTATTGTTGTTATAGTTCTTTAAAAGGGATAAACCATATTATTACATTTTATTGACAGCGATGTATCCTATTCTGGAAGATATTTCTTCATTAATGATCAATGATAATTTTAGATCCCTTCAATGTTATCTTGAATTATTTTGTCGTAAGATTGATATATTTACTCGAGCAATCCACCATGATTTCGGAGTCCCATTTTATAGCACCGCTGTTATCTGACATCTGTTTGGTCTCTGACCTCAATTTGGATCCCTAATGTTTGTCCAACTCGGTACCGCTGGTGTCGCTGTTCCAAGAATTTGAGAGTGATAAGGTTTGCTACAACTCGATTCCATCTCTCTTTCACAAATACTGTTCCGAATTATCTCATAGTTGGGACTAAATGCCATTATAAAAATACGAACAGAACGTACCTATCTATCTCTCCATCTATGTATTCTTCTACCTGCCTATCTATCCTTCCATATATGCACCTAGCTACTTACCTATATACTCCCTCATCTATGTCTCGATCAACCTACCTATCTATCCTTCCCCTATGTATCTGTCAACCTACCTATTTATCATTCTAGCTTTGCATTAATCTATCCCTCTACTTATATATCTATCAACCTACCTATATCTATATAGGTAGGTATCTATCTTTCCATCAATGTTTCCTAAAAAACTAAAAGTTCTGTCGATCTGAGGGTAAAGCTGACAAATAAAACAATGACAGTCTAGACCAAGAGTGGGCAACCTTTTTAAGTGGGTGTGCCAAAATTGGCCAAATCTTTGCTACCAAATTTTCTCACATGCCAATACTTGACTAAAACACAATGAAAGGATATAAAATTAAAGATGTTCTTTTTATTCATTCCCAACCCTTTATGATCGATAAAAATTACAAGGAAAAGATAGTCATTTTACCTAAAAAATATACATATTATCATATTATATTAAACAGAATTGAATCTTTATCATTTCAAGCAGAAAACAACAAATCCAAACTAGAGAAAGAAAAATTGTGGACCTTTTCATTTATTTACCATCAATGAGACTTCTGCTGCTGCCTCACTGATAACATAATTTATACCAGGTTGCTGTACACAATGCGGTTGTTATATAAAATAAATTGGAGATACATTTATTTAGTTTTCTTAAGTTAAGCATTTGGCTTCGCGTGCCGGTAGAAGTCGTTGGCGTGCCACGTTTGGCACGCGTGCCAAAGGTTCCCCACCCATGGTCTAGACTAATATAATATAAATTACATGAAATCTTATAATTAATGCGAATAACTAAGCCAAGGAATTAAATTAGGGTTAAATTTCAACTAGCTTGCGTTTAGGGAGATTTCTGTTTGTCAACTGATTCACACTCGTTTCCCAATTAGGGTGTGACACTTTTCCCTTCGAGAAAAAAAATCCCTATTCCTTGACCCTAGAAAAACCCTTGTAGCCCTTCTTGAGAAATCTTAAACAAGTTCCCTAATTTACTAAATCACCCGCTGTCCCTTTTTATATGATAAATTGATACTCCTCAAGGGTTTCCTTCAAGTTATGCGAGCGTTAAGTTCGCTCCTATAATGGATTTGGTAGTAATTTTCTATAAAGATCCCGAGTAAAGGATCAATTTCCTACATTCATTTCCGCTAAGAGCAAAGGTCATTTACATTTAAAACCATCTAGTAATTAAGGTACATAGCTAAATTGGAGATAATGTAAACTGAGGTAACAATATAGTTTGTGTTGCGGACAATCTTGTTGACAAACAAAGGAACCAGAAGAGTAGGAAGTGTGGCTATGGAGGCATAATTTAAATGGGGTCCTAGCTTGACCCTTTAACTAATAATGGGTCTACAACTGTCTAGCATCACAAATATTGAAGAATTTTGTTTTAAAGAGTAGAATCGCTTCTTGGTCGCACGGGGAAGTAACTTAGGGATGCACGCCCATTTGTTTCCTTCTTGGCTTAAATTGGAGAGTAAATTAATCCCTTTCACGATTGGATTAGATCTAGCCTATCGGTAGTGGAAAAATGTCGTGCTATTATTTGAGGAAAAGGCGCGTCTGGGGATGTGTTTGTGCTTTTTAAACAGCTTCCCTGTTGGAGAACAAAGGGAAAAAGGGAGGAGAGACCATCCCGTTAAACATGGTTGAAGCGGATTCTCATGTCCATTCGCAATGCTTAGTGAGTCAGTAAAAAACAGTTTTCTTCCTTTTTACAATACATTATTACATTTCATTTTCCTTTTAATTAGATAAATTTTCCTAGCCTAATATAGGAGAGCCTCAGAAACAATCCCTAATACTAAATGGTCGGTTACACTTATAGCGCTATAATTTTGCTGATGGCTCCTAAACCATTTTATGTAACTCAGTGGCAAACTCATAATGCTCAAATGCTCAGTTGAACCACAATTTGTCGTTTACGAATGAGATATTACAATAAAACTTTAGTTATGGTTACCATATTGACGGGAAGGGTTTGTTTATCCCCTGTAAATATTATTTTTTCCTAAATATGTATCTATCTACATACCTATATGTCCCCATCTATGTATGTATGTATATATCTACCTACCTACCTATCTATTGATATATTCTTCAATTTATTTATCATTTATTTTTATCTCTTCTCCATCCGTCCGTCCATCCATTGTCAGTATCGACCTCCACCGATATAAGAGGTAGTATTTGCTGGGTTTAGAAAGGGATTTAGAGTAGAAATATTCGAATTGATTGTTTGGGAAAAATTAAATACCTTCTCTATAATTTTTTTCGTCGGTTGGTAGGTAGTTGTAGGAAGAGATGATTTTGTTCTTTGAATATTTGAAAATAAAGGTATTAAAAGTTTGATAAAGACAAGTTACGTCAGACTGCAAATTCCCGCTTTTGGAAGAGAGGTTTGTTGCAGATCACAAAGCATCTCGTTTGGAAGTTTGGAAATATTGAAAGAGAAGGAATTTGATAATAATGCGTTAAAAATAATTAATTTGAAAAGAGTCTGCAGGTTGCAGCATGAAATGAATTTGAAGGATTTTAAAGTACGTACAAAAGAACCAATGTTTCCTGCAACGTTAAATATTTGACGATAAATGGGTACACTGCGACAACACAATGGAACTAGACAGTCACTTAATGCCCGTAATGACTTTGAATCTACTTACCATTAACACACACAATATTAAAAATATTTAACAGATAGAAAGTCAATTAGAAAGAAAAAGTGAGGGGGAAAACTGAAGAAAATGAAAGTTATTTTGTAGGCGACACCCGATCCTTTTCCTCTCCGTCCCTAACAGGATTCCCCCCGAAAATGAGTGTGTGAACCCAATAAAATCTTTTAGTTATCTCATTTTGAAATGTCTAACGTCTGAAAAGGACCAAAAAGACACCAGAGAGGAGAGACCCAAGAGCCAAGTAACCCCCTCCGCCCTCCCATGTTTTAAAATCGTAGGACTGTGGTATTATCTGCTTAGATGTTCTTACCACAGCAGGTGGAAGTGTAAAAGTGCAACTACAGTTTCAAAATACAGTTGTCAATAAAGTTTTCAAACGAAAATTTTATCCTGTGTAATTCGAATAAAACTGATGTGAGCAAAAATACGCGCAGTCATAACATTCCAACATACAATATTTACATCTCCATAGATCTACCAAATACATTCACTGAAGCCCTCGATAACATAGTGGAAAGGGTGCTGGGTTTTGACGGTTGGGTACCAGGTTCGATTTCGGGTGACAGCAGACACAAAACCATTCAGGCGGTGTGATGATTCTAAGGCATGTACGCAGACAACTCCGTACACCTGCGTAACAATATACATACACATAAGGGTTTCCATATCCACACTCTTCTAACGCGAAACTGGTCTTGGCCCATGAAGGGTGGTAGCGAAACGCAATGCCTTCACCTTCCTGCCCGTTCACTTCCAACCAGGACCCCCCCCCCTTCTTAATTTTGCCTATGCTCAAAATTAACACCAAGTAGGGGGAGGTTGTAAACGCATCCCACCATTCAGGTAAGGAGCCCTCAGCCTCGCAACAGGTGATTAAAAAGTGCATTTAAGCGCGGTTGTTAAACAAGGGTTTAAGCACTTATAAATGACCACCGTAGATCCAAGACTGGAGAGAGACATTTAGACTCGGGGGGGGGGGGAATTGCCCCACAGGAGGGAAAGGGGAATTCCACAGGCGAAAATATATTTTTTTTACATCATCCAGCATACATCTATCTGTACTTATCCATTTATAGACCTACCTATATCTATATCTCTCAATTCATCCTTCCATCCATCTATCTGTCTCTCTATCAATCTTCATCTCAGTTTTCCTTATACAGAAAAAAAATCTCTAAATGATAGTGAAGAAGCAATGCGCGCCTTTTTCCTTCCTTCCCTTCTAACTTAGCTTCCTTTACCACTCCTTTTCCCTTCCTTGGCTTCTAATTTCACTTCCTTTACCACTCCTCAACCCATCTCGTCCTTATTCCCCTCTCAAAAATGAAGCTCTATGACTGATGGCGTGGCAGGAAATTGCCGCGCCATCAGTGTCATTCAAGAAGCTCGTTAAAATAAATGGACTGAGAAAAGTGAGAATAAAATTAATAATTCCTCGGCAAACGAATGATTGGTAGAGAGGAGAATAACGAGCATGCGTGGGAGTGAATAGTATACCCCACGTCCCCGTTTTATCTTATATAAGGCAGTAAGAAGGAGGGGGGGTCCTGGTTGGAAGTGAACGGGCAGGAAGGTGAAGGCATTGCGTTTCGCTACCACCCTTCATGGGCCAAGACCAGTTTCGCGTTAGAAGAGTGTGGATATGGAAACCCTTATGTGTATGTATATTGTTACGCAGGTGTACGGAGTTGTCTGTGTACATGCCTTAGAATCATCACATCGCCTGAATGGTTTTGTGTTTGCTGTCACCCGAAATCGAATGTATTTGGTAGATCTATCGAGATGTAAATATTGTATGTTGGAATGTTATGACTGCGCGTATTTTCGCTCACATCAGTTTTATTCGAATTTCACAGTATAAAATTTTCGTTTGAACACTTTATTGACAACTGTATTTTGAAGCTGTAGTTACACTTTTACACTTCCACCTGCTGTGGTAAGAACATCTAAGCAGATAATACCACAGTCCTACGACGTTTCCAGTGCGTAGCTATACTTACTTCTTAGAGTAGAAGTGCATTCCACTATAAACACACACACTTATCTTTTGAAAATACATCTGCATCTAAACTTACTTACTTGCCCCCCCCCCCTCCCACTCTACATCTCTTCTGCGAGCTGGGTGGCCCTTAGGAAGGCTACCACGCTCCCTGGGTGGGTCCACAGGTCCCACAGGAGGGAGATGTGTACGGTGCGTGTTTGTGTGATGCTTGGGTAGTCTATAAGTAGGTGCTTGGTGTTGTCTCGACTTAGGTTGCATTTGGTGCATGATGGTGGCGGGGCAAGGTTTATTCTGTTTGTATTATTGGAGTATAATGGAGTGACCGGACCTGAGTTGAGATTGGATTACTCGGTGTGTTTTGTGTAGTGATTTCTCTGATTGGTTTATTAAGTGTGTTGGGGAAGGGGTTGTTTAAGATGCTTGATGGTACTATGTTCAAGTATCTTTGGGTAAGGGTAGTGTAGATGTGGTGATATAGTTGGGGTTTGGTGGTTTTGGAGGGAGGTTATTGTAGAGGTGTTGCAGGTAGTGTACCGGGGCTTTTTTTAGGCTCTGGGTGGTAGGGGCTTTTTTGTCAGACTGTGGTTGGAGTGGAGACAGGTGAATACTCTGCCGAAGTGTTGGATTCCAATCATGTCTAGGTGTATTTTGATTGGGAGTACTTTGTTTTAGCATGTAGGTGCGGGGTGGGTGTGCTGCGTGTACATCCTGCGATTGCTCTGCGTGGTTTGGAGTGTGTTTGTGTGAGATTTGGCTGTGGTCGGGTTCCATGCTGGTGCTGTAGTTGAGGGTGGTGTGGAGGAATTGTTTGTACAGAGTGGTGAGAGGCCCTTTTGCTGTTGTCCAAATGTAATGTTTGATAGTGCTTTGAGGCCGTTGGTTTTATTTGTGGCCTTGTTTGTAATGTTTGTGTGTGTTTTGAATGTCATGTGGGTGTCTAGTGTGGGTCCTTAGAAGGGTGCGGGTTTGCTTAAGTGGCAGTTGTTGTCCGTTTAGTCTGATTTAGGGGGTTGTGGGGTTGTTCAATTATTGGGAGTTGGGTGTGAAACGCGTATTGTTGATTTGGTGGCTAAGGCGGTAGTTGGAGTGTCATGCTTGCTGTTTTGATTGAAGGGTGTTGTTATTAAATTTACTGGTGAACTCCAGTGATTCACCTCTATTTATCCATGATGGATGAATCTTCTGCTGCGACTGAGGAATCTAGCGATTTTTCATTGCTAAATAAGAAGTCACTTTTGGGTGATCGGAGAATCTCGCTTCTGACATCACCGACATCCTCTGTTCATTGTGAATTCATTTTAGCAGAATCCTCGGTTATTCATGGAGCGACACGAAAAGAGATAGAAATTGAGGTAGAACCACCTACCCAGTCTGATAAAAAAAAAACAGACCAAAGGGGTGATTAAAACAGTAAAATACAACCAAAATTAGTCTCAAGTCTGCACTTCTCCTTTGGATGGGATGAAAGAACAACCCTATAGGAAGAGAACAAACAACTAGGAATACAAACTCGACATCCCTTCCCCAATCTCCCGCATTTTTTTATTCGAAATGCCAATGTTTGTTGACGGTGAGCAACGGAAACCAACATCTTACATGGGTGCCACTCTCGAGTGTCAATCAAGTGGCTGAGATCATTTGACAATGACGCGCAGCATCGAAGCGCCTGGCCCAAAATAGGGACGGCTCGATCGATATCTTTCGACTGCGAGGCATTCAGCGGAGTATGAGGGCAACATTAGGACCGCACTCTATCACTTCTCACTCTCTATCCCTTTCTCTCACTTCTATGACGTCGTGGGGGTGGTGGGTAAGAGCGTTCATATTCGATTAGGAAATCAATCCCACCAATACTCTTGCTCTTTCTCTCAGCTTGATGACGTCATAGGGGGAAAATGAGACCGTTCATTTTCGAACCCAATAACTCGAGATGTCAAGCCGGTTTACGGCAGGGAAGGGTTCGAATTCCTCCCCATTAAGAATTGGGGTTCTTTCCGCCCCCAGTATTTAAGGCAGAAGATATTTTTAACGTTCCTTTTCATTTTTTATCTTTTTACTATTCAATCTCATTCTTATTTATTTCCTTCTTCTTCTGTCTGTACTTTGCCGCAATCGTTCTGGCTGGATGAGATGGCCCTCGTGGTATTACACCTGTTTCAATTTCCTTCTTAATAAAACATCTACGCAATGCAATGCATACACTACACGCTTCAATTACTGTTGATGAGTGGTTTAATCGCGTTCAGAAATTCCCCCGTTGGTGGAGTGTTGCAGAAGGCGTCTCACATGGCGAAGGAGGAGCGTTCTCCGCCATGTAAATGCGCGCGTGTGTGTCTGCGTGTGTGTGTGTGAGAGAGAGAGAGGGAAATAGAAAGAGAAAGAAAGAGAGAGAGAGACAGACAGACAGAAAGATAGACAGAGAGAAGGCAGAGAGATAGACATAGAGAGAGAGAGAGGGAAAAAGAGAGAGAGAGAGAGAGAGAGAGAGAGAGGGAAATAGAAAGAGAAAGAAAGAGAGAGACAGACAGACAGACAGAAAGATAGACAGAGAGAAGGTAGAGAGATAGACATAGAGAGAGAGAGAGGGAAAGAGAGAGAGAGAGAGAGAGAGAGAGAGAGAGAGAGAGAGAGAGAGAGAGAGAGAGAGAGAGAGAGAGAGAGAGAGAGAGAGAGAGAGAAATGTAGAGACAGACAGACAGACGCAGATAGAGAGAGACAGAAACAGAGAGACAGATAGACAAACAGAGAAAGAGAGGGAGAGAGAGAGATGAGGGATGGGGGGGGGGGGGCGCTCTGCATGGCACAGTGCCCGGCGTCCTGATTCGCGCCTGGCTGTGACTGACCATGTGCATCCTCCTTATTAAGGTGTTTATAGCGCAGCCATTATTGGGGTCAGCCGCGGGGGTTTGCCATACCGGCCGGCAGGGACGCCATCTTGAGGATAAACTTCCTATCTCACCACTCCACTACGTACATAAAGGCCGGGGAGTAAACTCCCGTCATCTTCACTCTGTAGATACTGTATAAGGAGGGAGTTGGAGACCTACGATGAGAAAAGTGCAACGCTTCACTCCGTTCATCAAGACCGATGAGGGGCCATATCCACGTGGGAGCGATGGAATCGGTCTCCGAGGGTCCACCCCACGTGGTTCTTTACCACTCTGGCGTCCGCATGCTGAGCCACAGGCACCCCTTCCCCCTAATCTCCCATCCAGGAAGAGGGAAGCCAATTCAGGTTACGACTACTGAACTCTCTCCCATTATTTGGGTCAGTAGCGCTCGACAACGAGAGGCTTCAACCTTCAATACTTCCACTTTAACTCCGTTCCCGCAAAGTGAGGTCAGCGGGCATCACTGCCACTAAAACCTTCCCAATGGTCCGATCAAGCACAAAGCCCCCCATCATCTTGTCCACGCCGTATCGCACTTCATAGCGATGAGGTGTGTGGCATGCGGTGGTAGGGCATCTCTCGTTCCATTCTCACGGTTCACCCCTCGGGGCGGGAGCCTCCAAGTACGCCCTCTCCTCGCAAACTCGCTCTCACATACACCGTATTATTCACCCTTTAGTCAGCTGTGGCGGCAACCGGTGCCAGACGGAGTAAACGAATCAAACGTGGATGTGATGGATTGTAAAGGTGTTAGAAAGAATAATTATAAGGACCGAGAGTGAAGTAATCTCCGAGAGGCAACGAATTAGTCGAAGTAGACGCAGAAGAAAAATAAATGATTACCATAGTTGTCGTGATGTGCTGTTGTGCTAAAATGCATTACCACATTTCATGCAAAAAACACAAAAACAAACAAAACACACATGGATGCGTGACAAAGGCTGGGGGAAATATATTATATAGTTTATGTGGTTAATGTGTACCATGCCGCTGTGAAAGTGTGAACCGTCTCATGATGGCTTTGAAAAGTGGCTTAATTCCTCTACCAGCCAATATTTATTTCCATCCATCTGAACGATTTACTGCAGGGTCTTATGGAGAAATTTGCGTTTACATTCTCGCACGTTACGTTAGATACTGCCAGACCTAACTGAACCTAACTTTACCCTAGATGACTAAATCTAACCTAGCTTTGATAACTAAACCTTACCTAACTTATCCTAGATAAGTTAACCTCAAGGTATCTTTGTTATGAATAGCGAACCCACAAATATTTTATGCAAAGAATATCCAACCTGAAACCGTTTGGCGGCAGTAGTCGTCTCCTACATACATCATCAGCGAATAGACACTTACAACACCGCTACTATTTCCTTTTCAGTCTTCACAGCATAACATATCCATTCCCCCCTTCCGATTCGAAGCCCTGTCAATGGGGTACTGATATCCACATACCCCAGCCGCAGAGCGGAAGGCCCCTTCCCATCAGGGCACGAACTGTTCCACAATGGTGGGTTGTCAAAATATGTACATTCAACTACCCAGACACATTGTCCGCCAAAGTGAAACAGCTCTTGGTGTCTCTGGATTACCAGTGATGGTCATTCTGATTTTCATGTGCATTTCATCATCTGATTGTGGGATCTCGTCATTTGCACTTGTCTGTCCAATGTCTCACTTACGCGTTCGCCAGAATTTTTTGCTCCTCTTATGACTGCGGTGGTGTTGCCCTTGTTGGTTGACGCCATGGTGTGCAGTAGATGAAGCGGGCATCGTGATGGATATATATATATATATATATATATATATATATATATATATATATATATATATATATATATATATATATATATATATATATAGTGGGAGAAAGGGGGTGAAGAAAGAGATAGAGAGGGGGCTAAAGGTAGAGCGGGAGAAATGGGTATAGATGGTGGGAGAAGGGTTGGAGAGGGAGAGGGGGAGAGAGAAATCGCACTGTAGCAATAACAGCCAACAGGACATTCAGAACTGAAGAACGACGGAACAAAGAATATATTTTTAGGAGTCACTTGTTCGCGGGTTTCAAGGCTCCCAAGAGTCCCGACGTTTCGGTTCAGCTATAATAAATACGGTGAGCCAATTAATCGCCTGTGCGTCAAAGCTGAGCAGCAACGGATGACACATAAGACATGGGGAAATTGGTAGACAACTAGTCAAAAGGTTAAGTAGATTAGGGCAGTGAGTGAAGGCAATCAAATGAATGCTTACCCATCCTTTCTCGCCCTAAAGCACAAAATAATGGACAAGAGGGGAAGAATTGGCAACTCAAAGAGCGTTGATATCGGACTATTTCAAAGTGTCAGCGGATAGCGGCCACCATTTTGATTAATTGATGGCGTTCGTCTTGCGCCAACGGCTTAATGAAACCACGTCGTCCCAACCAATGAGGAGCGAATTGCAAATCGATGCATCGTATTCCGTGCTGAGGATCACAAAAAGGGTTAAGGCAATCCAAAGGAAGGGAAAATAAAGATCTTTACGCGCCTCCTTGATTCAGACAAATCGGGAGAAGAAAATATGGGAAAAGGTGGTATAAAAATCTATAACATCCCCTGATAATACAATTACAAGGTTGGAAGCAGATATGTATATAAAAAATCTTTATTTACTACCATCCCATAAAAAATTCCATCATTCATATTTTTGGGAGCGGGAGGGGTGTACGGAAACCACTACAAGGATACAAAAACACACCCGTAAAATAACTAAAGGTTTAATTATAATATTTCATTCATAAACGACAAATTGAGATTTTAACTAACATTTGGATATTATAAGTTTGTCCCCGATTTCCCTCAAACTGATTTATTATCCATTAGCACAATTAGGTATCCATTAATGAGGCTATAATTGTAACCGGTAATTTAGTATTATGGGCTTGTCATTTATGCTCCCAATATTTGGTTAAGAGATATGTAAATATACAGTAATTATGTGATAAAATCTAACTCAAGTAAGGAAAAGTCCGACGAATGCCTCTTATGTGCTATGGTTCTACTAAACTCACGACGCATTACGAATTAAGCCTCTGGAAGTCCCCTCCCTTTTTGTTTTCCCTTTGGTCTCCAGCATAGAAACTCAGATTAAAAAGCATAGAGGCGCCTCAAGCGTGGCTATGTGTCCACGACCAGCATCTGAAGGCCATGCGTCCACTACATGCAGCCAAGCTCGGATCAAATCGGGAAGAGATCCATTCTCGCTCTCTCTCCAATTGAAGATGGGAACAATGTGTAAAAAAAACACTTAGTCCTTTCACTTGTGGAACCAAAGAGAGAAGCTACTCTTCCAAAACAAATGATCTAAGCCAGATAACTATAAAAAATATCGGTATGTCCCTTATATTTGTGATGTTGGAGAGTTAACGTACTATTATTAATTCAAATTAGGCATTCGAAGAATGAGTTTCCTTTTCCTCTGTGGTTCATTTATTTTTAAACTAGATTATAAGCAAAACTAAGTATATCGTTACCTTAAGTTACAAATCCTCAAATTTATGTCACTTAATTCCTAGGCGCTTAGTGGGAATGTAGGAAAATTAAAATTTACTCGGGATCTTTATAGAAAATTACTACAGAATTCGTTATAGGAACGACCTTAACGCTTACATAACTTCAGGGAAGCCTTAATGGATACCCATTTATACTATAAAGAAAGGATAGAGGTCTTTTTTTAATATGATGAACTTGTTTCAGATTTTCCACGACGTGTTTTAAAGGTTTTCCGAGAGGGTAAACCATCCCCATCCTTAATCGGGAAACGATATAGGGATAATTAACAAGGTGCAATTTCCATAAATACATGCAAGTTGAAATTTAATACAACTCTAATCCATTTGTTTTTGTATATTAATCATAGGATTTTATGTAGGTTATATTACACTGTTTGGACTTTCACTGTTTTACTCATCAGCTCTCCTCGTTTCTCTCGGAAGGGATTGCCCAAAACTTCAGCATTGAAAACTTTCATTATTTTTGATCCTCTATTAGTTTAGAAAGGAGATTAAGGCTTGTTGGAAAATATAAATACACCATTTTCCAAGGTAGTTACAAGATTTCATTCATAAATGAGACAAACAGGGAAGAAAAAGGGGTATACATTTCAAATTCCTTTACAGTTTCAAGCAAGAGGTAATTAAAAATCTACAGAAAAAACATAAGAGTAGAATCCCATCTTAATTTTAAGATAGAATCTCATCTAGTAAAAGTTGACTTAACATCTTGTTTGAACGAATAATTCTTGACTTTTTCCGTACGTTTGTTTGGTACGAGGTTTCATACCGATCTGTGCTCTATTTTGGAACCTTTCTCCTAGGAAACCGACGATTAAACGCGCTCTTTATTTGGAACCTTTTCTGAGGGAACCGACGATTAAACGCGCTATTTATTTAGAACCTTTCTCTGAGGGAACCGACGATTAAACGAATTTTTTATTTGGAACCTTCCTCTGAGGGAACCGACGATTAAACGCGCTCTTTATTTGGAACCTTTTCTGAGGGAACCGACGATTAAACGCGCTATTTATTTGGAACCTTTCTCTGAGGGAACCGACGATTAAACGAGTTTTTTATTTGGAACCTTTCTCTGAGGGAACCGACGATTAAACGCACTCTTTTTTTGCAACTTTTCTCTGAGGGAACGGACAATTAAACGCGTTCTTTATTTGGAGCCTTTCTCTGAGGCACCCGACGGGCTCATTTTTAAGCTTTTCTGTGTGGGGACCAAGGGTTGCACGCGATCGTATTTGAAGAATTTCTCTGGGCGGATCTATGTTTCAACGTGTTTCTTTTTAAGATTTTCTCTTTGGAAGCAACGCTTAAACGTGCTTCTTATTTTGAACCTTTCTCTGTGCGTACCGACGATTTAACGTGCTTGTTAGAGATCTGAGAGAGACAGAGGGAGGAAGATACACGCCGCCTTGCTATTCAATGGAAAGAGAGAGACAACAGACACTTGGGCGACATTTTTGTCTGTGCTAATGGAGGTGCGAAATTATAAGAAGCCGTGGTGACCTGAAATGCCACCATCACAGAAAACTGCGACAAGTTTGATAGCCCAGAAGGTCCCATCTGAAGTCGGACAAAGTTCGCCTCACCCACTTAGGAAACTTCCCGGGCTCACGCTAAAAGGCCAAGATTATTCTCGTCTGTCGATGCGTCTGACCCTAGAACCCTCCCCTCGGACGGAGGGGCAAACCTCAGTCGACCCCTATAAATCCTTCTGCTCTATAGTTGGAAGCCAGTATCCGCCGCCCGCCCTGCCCCGTCAGTATACGCCGTCTGCACTTCCCCGTTCGTATCCGCGATTCGCGTCCCGTTGGACTCTGCACAATTCTCGCAGAACCCCCTAAGCTTCCGGTATTCTCGTTAATTCAGGTGAGTCTACCTCGACCCGCTTCCTCTCGCTCCTCGAACGCAGCGCGCTTAGTTTCGATTCGTGTTACTCGAAAGCAAGATTTCAGTTCATCCTGTAATAGTCATTGTCAAGAGACTATTATTTGAACTTTGTGCCAAGGCAAGGATTACTCCCTTGGACCAAATTTTCGAGGTAACCGCAACGCGCAACTCTCCTGTGCAAGTGCTCAGAGGATCTTCAAATATTTTTATTGGCCTGGCGCGACCGACGAAATTCTGCGATATTGTCTTCCGTGCGACATTTTCCAAAAGACAGCAATGAAAGAATGAGTCAGACCTGCGCCCTTGCAGGAGTGACCACTAATCTCTGAACCCTTCTCCCGAGTAGCTATCGACCTAATCGGACCGATCCATCCCCCGTCGAACGAATGCCATAGTTAAGTTTTAACGCTGGTCGACTTTGCCACTCGATTCCCCGAGGCTCTACTACTCAAGAAAATCGATAGCATCTCCTGCGCCGAAGCCGTTATATCCATCTATTCCCGTATGTGCCTGCCCAAAGAAATCCATTCGGATCGTGGTCGTCAATTCACCTCCGAATTAATGGAATACGTTGGTAAATCATTGATAATCAAGCCCCTGCTTAACATTCTTTTTTACCCGAGTGTGAATAGAATGTGCGAAAGGCTAAATGGAAACCTCAAGGCAATTCTCAGGACTTCGTGTTCAGATCAGCCCACTGAATTGCATCGCTTCCTTCCGGTAGCCATTTCCTTTTTTTTCATCGTTGTATTATTTTTATGCATAACAATGAGAAATTGCGTATCCTTTATATATATATATATATATATATATATATATATATATGAGGAATTAAACCACATTCTCCGAAGACAATTTAATTCAGAACAGTTTCGGTGTATCTCACACCCTTTTTCAACTGACACTGGGCAGAAAATATAAGAGAAATTCATATAAGCATAACACAAGATCCCCTCTTTTTTCCCCAATCCCCTACTTGTGGCTAATCTGGGAGAAGGAGTAAGCCTAAACATATTGAAGGGCTGGCATTTTACTAATATGTTTAGGCCTACCCTCCCCCCCCCCAGATTAGCCACAAGTAGGGGATTGGGAAAAAAAGAGGGGATCTTGTGTTATGCTTATATGCATTTCTCTTATATTTTCTGCCCAGTGTCAGTTGAAAAAGGGTGTGAGATACACCGAAACTGTTCTGAATTAAATTGTCTTTGGGGAATGTGGTTTAATTCCTCATCTTTTCTTGCGATATTGCACTAATTTTCATCATATATATATATATATATATATATATATATATATATATATATATATATATATATATATATATATATATATATATATATATATATATATATATATATATATATATATATATATATATATATATATATATATATATATATATATATATATGTGTACAATGAATTCCTTTTATATCCTTAATTTATTGTTTTTGTTTTGTATAATCGTAGGATAACTCATTTCGGGCCAGTAAGCCCCACTTAATGGTATCATAGAGAAAAAAATATCCTTCGGCAACCATGCCATAGCATTGTATAACCTTGTGTATGTGTATGGTATACCTCCCATCACACCTAGATCCACTATTTTGTACTTTTGCTCCATTTTGAATATTTGTCCTAGGTATTCTCAACTTTATCCTCTATTGTCATGTGACTTTAGGTTATATTCCTCCCCCACTAATAATCCTCCGATGTCACTTCTTTCCTTGAAGTTCCATCTTGGGATGGAGGAGTGTCAGAGATCTGAGAGAGAGAGAGAAGAAGATACACGCCGCCTTGCCCTTCAATGGAGAGAGAGAGACGACCCTTTTTGTCTAGACTAATGGAGTTTGAAATTATGAGACGCCACGGTGACCTGAAATGCCGCCATCATAGAAAGCTACGACAAGTTTGATAGCCCATAAGGTCCCATCTGAAGTCGGACAAAGTTCACCTCGCCAATTTAGGAACCTTCCCGCGTTCGCGTTATAAGGCCGAGATTATTCTACTCTGCCGATGCACCGACCCTGGAACCCTCCCCTTCAGACGGAGGGGATAAAACCACATTCGACCCCTATAAATCCTCCTGCTCTATAGTTGGAAGTCAGTATCCGCAGCCCGACCTGACCCGTCTGTATCCGCCGTCTGCACTTCCCGGTTTGTACCCACTATTCGCGTCCCGTTGGACTCTGCACAATTCTCGCAGAACCCCCCAAGCTTCCTGTATTCTCGTTAATTCAAGTGAGTCTAGCTCGACCCAGTTCCTCTCGCTCCTCGAACACAGCGCGTTTAGTCTCGATTCGTGTTACTTGAAAGCAAGATTTCAGTTCACCCCGTAATAGTCATTGTCAAGAAACTATTGTTTGAACTTTGCTCAAAGGCAAGGATTACCCCCTCGTATCAAATATTCGAGGTAACAGCAACACGCAACTCTCCTGTGCAAGTTACCTCTCTACTTTCCCCTCTCCCAGTGTAAATCCTTCCTCATCGGCTTAGTATAGGCTCAATGTCATTAGAGCGTCCCTCGGTCAATAATTTTTTTTATTTGTATGCTGACCGTCCTTACCAAGTCTCTCTCTCCCTCCTCCTTGAGTGCGTATTTTAATGAAATTGAAAACTTTATGAAACATTCTTGTTGAATTATGTTCATCATGTTGAAATTGTGCTGTGCACAAAATTGTAGTATTCCATGTACAGGGTGTCCCAAAATTTTAATTAGGTTTTCAATCCTTTTCATAATGAATACAGAAGAGCGGAATTTTGTGATAGCTCGTATCAGAGGAGCGAAATTTAATGAAGTACGAGAAAAGTTCCAAAGAAAGTTTAGACAACCTGGACGTACATACAACGTGATCCGTTCAGTTGTGAACAAATTTAAAAGAACCGGATCCGTACATGATGAGCAAGGAAGAGGAGGAAAAAGGATTGACCCAAACAAAACTGAACAAATTCGACAAATTTTGAAAATGAGCCAAGAACTTCGGTGAGAAACGCCAGTCAGAGACTTGATATGCCCAAGGCAACAGTGCATAGAGTCTTGCGTTCAACACTTAGGAAAAAGCCTCTTTTTGTGATTATAATTGAGCCGAAAAAATAAACATCAATCTTTTTAATATCCATTAAGAAGGGATTATGAAAAGGTTTGAAAAATAAATTAAAATTTTGAGACACTCTGTACATGGAATATTACAATTTTGTGCAAAGCATAAGTTGAACATGATGAACATGATTCAACAAGAATTTTTCATAAAAGTTTTCAATTTCATCAAAATATGCACTCAATTTTAGGACACCCTGTATAAGGATCTTCTGACTTTCATTTTAGGTTGTAATTTATCAGCATCTAACCCCAAACTGGTTGGGTGTCTTGGCGCAGCCAGCGACCACTGGCAACTCCATACATGGCGACACCTCTCAACCTCACGCCATTCATGGCGTGATTATTGTCATTCACATAACTCTCACTGCCACCATCGCTCCACTGCAAATGCCAGCCTTCACATCAAACTGATGTTGGTCTACTGCCTATTCGAGTAGATCCTGTGATGAAAATGTACAAATATGTCCACATTTATGCTGTGCGGGTTACTTAGCTAAAAGAGTTCCGTGGGTTTGTGAATCTTGGGTATTTGCGGGTTATACAAGATGGCAATACCAGATTGCTTTCAATACTTCCAGCTATTAAAAGAATCTTACAAATTTATGAAAGAGTGGAGTCTTGCTTTTCCTCAAGAACAAACTCTGTGGTTATAAAAAATAACTATTTGAGGAATACTGTTGGGAAATGTATGTGTGGTTCATTCCTGGACAGCTAAATTGTTTAATTAAAAATTCTTGTCTATGGATAAAAACAAAACAAGCTTCCCGTGACATTCTTGAAGATTTAAAAACATTTAGAAGAAAGGCGAAATAAAGAGATTCGACCAGAAGGTGCCCCCCAAAACCTTAGGACAGTTGAAAGGGATGCAAATATCAATGCTGCTGTGTGATCAGAAAACTGTAGTGAATCACCTTCATTCGATGGAGAAAGTTAAAAAACTCGGTGCATGGGTTCCGCACGCTTTGAGTGAAAACAACAAACTTCAACACTCCACGATTGCCACAGGTTTGCTTGCTTGTCACAAGGCTACTAGTGGATATAAGGACAGATTTCTTCACAGCATCATCACTGGCGACGAAAAGTGGTGTGTTTATGTCAACATAAAGCATCGGAAACAATGGCTTAGCCCCAATAAAAAAACACTTCCGCGATTAAAGCAAGGACTTCATCCACGAAAGACGATGCTGTGTGTGTTGTGTGTGGGATTGTGAAGGCATCATTCTTTATTAGCTCTTTGCGAACAACGAGATTGTCAATGCAGAACTCTACATTCTTTTTTATACTCTATCCTTCTCCTTTTTCACTTTTATCTTATCTCTTCAACTTATTATATAAAAATTAAAAAAATAATAAAACCTTACTACTATCAAGTCATTCTCACCCCTTTTTTCAATCTTTCTAAATATAAGGACCTGGCAGCTACCTCATGCGTCAGAAGAGAGGCTTTGTAACCTCTATAAACAACGCCAATCGACGCTCACTGGTTGCGAGAGACTAGGACTAGACGAGGTGTCTTGGGCGTTGGGGCACGATGAATGGGATGAGGGTAGTGTCCCGTTAACCCCTTCCCTGGCGCGTAATTATTGACCATTCCCAGTGACCGTTGACGGGTGCCTCTGGTAGCATAAGTCCGAGGTGACGGCCCATTGTTCCCTGGTTGGTTGCCAGGCCAATAAAAAGCCTTTGGTTGAGTCTCTTGGTGTGGCTGGATATCCATTGAACGCTGCTCCGAGATCTTCGCCGTCGTGAAGAGAACTAGTAAGAGTTCATTACCGGGAGTGCTCCGTTGCTCACCTGGTGGGAAATCGATGGCCCCTTCGGGGAGCGTCGGTGCTGCTTGGTTAGGAGCCACGGCACGCCGAGGTTTGACGACTCGGTCAGACGAACAGCAGCACATGAAGCATGCCTTCTGAAAGATCCGAAACGTCTCCGATCGATAGGCGGGAGCGACTCACGCGGGGAAACTCACCAACCCCCTTTTTTCTTATTGATTGGTTGTAAAGTGATTAATTATAAAGCTTTCAGAATGACAAGAAAGAGAGGACCAGGTGCTCTAAAATATACATTCGCAACGTGCCAGAATTATATGTGGTGTGTGGATTTCCCGGAGGGGTGTTTTTGAAATTACACACGGGCAGTGTCTGCGCCGCTTGCATCCTGAAGGGTGAGGTCCAAGAAGCAGTGGCCTACTGTAGGCAGATACAAGATCTCTATAGGGCTTCGGATGAGAGAGCTCGAGCACTCGAGATGAAAATAGAGACCATGTAATCAGAGCACGCGCGAAAGCTTAGCCGTTTCGAGGATAGGGTCGCATAATTGGCTGCAAGATTAGCGACCCAGTCAACTCCAACTGACGGTGCTTCTGCCGCCGAGCCTCTCAATCAAAATGATAACATTGTATCGGCAGTGCCTGGAGAGACAAGTGGCCAAGGGAAGAAGAAGAAAAAAAGAATTGTAATCGTTCACTTCCCTCGAATAATGATGGTTCCGGCGTAGCCGTTGCCGAAGGAGTAAGTCATGATGGCTTCGCTCCTGTCAGAAGGGGAGCCCATAGACCGAGAGAGGTTTTGATACCGACGCCAGTCTCAACATCAGATAGATTTGCTCCCCTGGATTCGGGCCGGGAGTCTCCAATCGTTATCGGAGACTCTCAAGTGAGGGGCCTAACGAATCGGCCAAACGGGATGCGCAAGGAAATGTGGCGCTTACGTAGCCTACCAAGTAAGAAGACGCGAGAAATCATAAAATAAGTTAAAAAGATTAGACTAGGACAGCAATATACGCCGGTAGTGACCCAAGCCAGTGGAAACGATATGTTCCTACGGGGAGGCTCTGCAGGCTTTACTGAGCGAATATCGAAGATGTCAGAAGTTTAGCAGCCTCGTTGAAAGGAATAACATCAAAACCAATCGTTGTTGGGATTATACCGAGACGCTCCGGGGGTGCCTTGGCCAACCAAAAGGCTCTGAGCATAAATTAGAGGCTAGGTGAAATCCTATCAGGAATGGGCGTATGTTTCGTCAACCTTTTCGACGAATTCTACGGTCCATCAGGGCTGTTTAGTGAGGATAGCACTCACCTGTCTGTCCGTGGAAGAGGTGTGCTGCGAAAGGTCGTCCGCCACAGTTTATATTGGGTAAAGAAGTCCGATGTAGGGGCAAGAATGACTGAGACCCGAGTGGGAGAATCCCACGAAGTAGCGCCTTCGGCAGCTGAGGTCGAGCACCCGGCACCCAATCCTTCCGTCGATACAGAGGAGAGGGCGGAAGTGGGTGATGGTCAGCTTCCGAATCCAGCTTTGGAGGGGAGGACGCACGACGAACCGTCGAGAAACGGAAAAGTGGAGGGGGAAGTAGAGCTAGCGGACTCCCCCTAAGAGTTCTTCTATTAAGTGCCCGCTCAATAAGGAACAAGTTCTGCGAGCTTAAAGTACTGATGTCATCAGTAAAGCTTGACATAGTGGCCGTCTAGGAGTCGTGGATTCGTGCAGACACAGGGACCTCATAGGTGAGTTTGCAGTAACCGGTTACGCGACCTTTCATAAGTATCGTACTGACCGGGAAGGTGGTGGAGTTCTGGTGTATGTACGGGTCCATCTATCTCCCATCGAATGTAGAACTGTCCCAGAGCATGAGGTGATAGGAGTCGACATCAAGGTCGAAAATACAATGTACAGATTTATAGTGGCCTATCGACCTCCTCATCGGATGGTAGAGGTTGATATAGACCTGTACCAAAAACTGTCCAGTCTCTTAGACGGCCCTCCCTCACTGGAGTGACCGAACGGGTGACGGAGAGGCATCTCGGCTTGTAGACTTTGCTGACAGCAACTTTCTGACTCAGTGGGTCGGCGAGCCTACCCGAGGGGGAAACGTTCTAGATCAAGTATTTACCACTAAAGATGACCTCGTCTCTGACCTGTCAGTGGTTGAATGCCTAGGTGGTAGTGATCATAACATGGTAAGGTTTGGAGTACGTGCTCCCTGTACGCAAGGTACTAATGAACGAGCACATAAATTGGATCTCAGACGTGCAGACTTCGATGGGCTTCGGGGGGCACTTGGCCAGATGCAACCAACTAACGAAGGCGGGACGAATTCCAAATGGAACGACTTCAAGAATCGTTTTATGGGGCGTCAGGCCGAGTGCGTTTCCACGAAGGCTGTCAGACTAGCGAACATTCAGCCTACGTGGTTTTCTCAAGAAATTGCTAGTGCTATTAAAGCTAGAAAGACAGCGCACAGATCATGGAAGAGGAATAGTGCGTTGCACCACATAAAGCCTATGTGACCCATAGTAGAACGGTTAAGGCACAAGTGCGCACGGCTAAGCGTAACGAAGAAATTCGTGTAGCCTCTTTCTTCAAAGAGAGCCACAAGTTCTTTGTGTACGTGAACAGCCGAAAAACAGTACGCCAACGCAACGGACCCCTGAGGGACGCGGACGGCGTTTTCCAGGATCTAGATGAGGAAATAGCTGGCATACTCAACGACTACTTTTCTTCGGTTTTACGAGAGAAAGAGGCGGAGAAATACCCAGACCACCGAAAGTGATAGATCGTGAGTCAGAATCACAAGAAGCAATAACTACAACTTCCGAAGAGGTTGCTAGGAGGCTAGGTCAGTTAAATGCGTATAAATCTCCAGGTCCTGACGGCTTCCTGCCAAGAGTGCTGCGTGAGGTGAAAGATCAGGTGAGCCCTCATCTTTCTGAGATCTTCAACTCATCGCTCGACAGTGGCGAAGTACCTGCAGACTGGCGTATGGCCAATGTCACCCCGATCCACAAAAAAGGGGGACCGTGGCACCGCAGGAAACTACCGACCAATAAGTCTCACTTCAATCGTGGGCAAAGTACTGAAAGGCATCATAGGGGATAGCATAATGAATCATTTAGAGTCTCACGACCTGTTGAGAGACACCCAGCATGGCTTCCGAAGAAAGCGTTCGTGCCTCACAAACTTGCTTGAATTCTTTCACGGGATAAGGAGTGAGTTTGACAGAAGTCGAGCGGTGGACATACTTTATTTGGATTTCCAAAAGGTTTTCGATAAAGTCCCCCACCGCCGACTGATGGCGAAAGTACGTGCCCTAGGAATAAGAGGAAAGGTCGCAAAATGGTTAGAAAGTTGGTTGTTGGACAGGCGACAGAGGGTTACCACCGGAGGCTACACCTCTCGGTGGTCGTCAGTAACAAGCGGAATCCCTCAGGGTTCCGTGCTAGGCCCTCTATTATTCATCATCTACATCAACGATATAGATGAAGGACTAGTGAGTCGTCTAGCAAAATTTGCCGATGACACAAAACTTGGAGCTAACGTAGCGAATCCCGAAAACATCGAGATGTTGAGGGGTGACCTACGCATGATCGGCGAGTGGGCTGACAAGTGGCAGATTCCTTTCAACTTAGACAAGTGTAAGGTGATGCACATCGGGTATGCGAACCCCCGAGCTCCGAGCTACAAGGTATGCGTCTTGAGTCTACTGATGTCGGAAAGGACTTAGGTGTGCTGATTAGCAGCGATCTCAAATTCTTGAAGCAGTGCTTACAGGTGGAGAAAAAGGCTCATCGCCTGTTGGGATACATCAAGAGGCAATTCAGCTTTCGAACAAAAGAGGTTGTTTTTCCTTTGTACAACTCGCCGGTGAGGCATCACCTAGAGTACGCTGTTCAGTTCTGGTCTCCTCATTATCGAAAAGACATCGATCGTCTGGAAAAGGTTCAAGCCAGGGCCACAAAACTGATCCCATCGCTAAAGAACAAGTCATACCAAGAAAGACTGCAAGAGCTCGATCTCTATTCGTTAGAGACTCAAAGACTGCGCGGTCGTCTAATCGAGACTTTTAAAATCTTGAAAGGATTTTGAAAATGTCGACTCCACCAAGTTCTTTTAACCTCAACCGGAATATGACTCGAAATCACGGATGGAAGGTGGAGCTGTCCAGATTCAATACCTTTCCGGTGGGTAAGTCATTCACATATGACATTTGCGACACATGGAATAAACTACCAGCGGGAGTTGTTGAGAGTAGCAGTGTCGAACAGTTCAAGAGTAGACTTGACAAATTATATTTGAAAACTTGATGATCTCATAGCGAGTAATTAGTACTCGTACGTGCTAAGAATCGAAACTGCAAAAAGTGCCTCCTTGACATGGGCCGCAAGGTCTTCGAGGTACTTCTTTTCCTTGTAACTCCTTGTAACTATCTCTCTCTTTATCACTCCCTCTCTCTCTCTCCCTCTTTCCGTTCCCTGTCTCTTCTTTCATCTGACCTTTCTCTTCTTTATCTATCTGTGCCACCTTTCTCTCTCAATCCGCCACCTCTTTGTTTCTCTCTCTACTTCAGTTCTCTATCTTTCTTCTCACCCCCCCACCTTTCCATTTTTCTGTGAGAGAGCTTGCGCAGTCTGCCCGAGTTAAGCTAGCTAAGCTGGGGGACTTTTGGTCCGGCAGGGTCACCTATGATAGTAAGGAAGCTTTAGTAGGATCCAGACGAAGAGTTGTCAAACTTCTCTACTACTTCCTTGATGCGTCTCGTAGCATCCCCCTACTAACTTTATCGATTCTGTTAGCATTAAGTTTCACTACCGCTCCTCAATTATCTTTAAAAACAAAGAAACAAAAAACATCTCTATTATACATAAGTTTTTAGGTTATAAGGACCTCACCAGCTACCTTATGCCGTGTGAGAAGAGAGGCTTTGGAACCTCTATAAATAACGCTTTGGAGGGAAATACTAAGTACCTCTTAGAAGCATTCTCCTAACGAGTGCCGCCTTGCTGGTCGCCAGATCAGCAAAAGACCTCGGATGAAGTCGTGGGCACTTAGCTTAACTATTTGTTTTAAGTCTGTCCGTTTTTGGTTGATTAGTAGGGATTAGTAGGAAGGTAGTTACACCTCAAGCACCCCTGTTGAAAAATCAGAGATCCAGTTTACCTGGGGCTCTTGTGCTGCCCAGTTGTGAGCTGCGGCACGATTGGGGACGTCCGGCCCAGGGAAGACCTTGGAGTTGGTGGGCTTGGTCAAAGAGAAAGGTTCCTGTTGGCCGAACGATCGAAAACCTCCTGAAAATAGGCGGATGTGACTTGTGCGATAGAAAATCACAAAAAATACACCTCTTATGCATATGGTCAGATGTTAAAAAAATCAAAATGGCCAAGAAGAATGGTCCTCCGTTTCGCAAATTAACCTGCGGAAAATGTAAAGTCTACAGATGGAGTGAGAACTTCGGGGCAGGAGTTGCAAGGAGCTCACATATGCCGTTAGTGTCTGTGACTTCTGCGAACTGAAAAACGTCTGGGCGAGAGCATCGCTCAGTTGAGAGAGGAGAACTCGCTCCTCAAAAGGGAAGAAGTCTTCCAACGTGCCAGAGCTGGAGTCAGCAGCTGCGGACTGGTTCAACGAGCTAAAAGGAAGAAAAGAAAGAGGAAGAAGGGAAAAAAGAAAGAAGAAGAGAAAGTAGAAACAGAAGAAGAGAAGCCAAAAGGAAGATAGGAAAAAAGAGAAGAAGAAGAAGGAGAAGAAAAAAAGAGAAATGTGGAGAAGAAAGAGGAAACAGACAATTTGCTTCCGAAAGGAAGACTCTGTCCTCGGCAGCCAAATGTGTGAGGGTCAACCTTATTGGTGATTCCCAAGCACGGGAGCTGCAACCCCTGCTAGCGGCCCGTCTTCTCACTAGTGTGAAGGTAAGCTGCCTGCCAGGACGGGGAAACCACCAAATTAGTGTAGAGGCGGAGAAATCTCAGATTTCTGAGAGCTCAGTGGTTGCCCTGATGGTAAGTGGCAACGACTTCTACCTCGGAGGAGATAGGCTAGGCCTTACAGGTAAGATTCTCCACACGGTCATGGGAGCTGTGGATGACTGTGGGTTGAAAACACGCAGACGTGTCGTTGTCGGGATGATCCCGACTGAGAAGAGGTCGAACCCGGACCGCTCACTCGAGGAACGTCTCTTTGAACCAGCACTTGGCCTATTTGTGTACGGCGGAAGGGGTCTTTTTTGTGGACCCTTACCGCACTTTTTATGGTAGGAACGATCTAAACCAAAGGGAGGGTGTGCACTTTTTCTTAAAGGAAAGGCTGTACTCTGTAACATGATCCAGGATGTCGTGGAGCGGACACAAAAGAGTGTCCGACCCAGAGTTAGTGAAGGCAAACGTGGGCCTGTACGCCCGTGTCACTCGTGGAACGACCTTTTCGGAGGTCGCTAGAAAGAGCGCCACTACGCCACGAATAGGAAATGGAGAGACGAATAAGACGGAAAACGGAAGAGAGTAGGGAGTCCTACATTCGGGGACTCCCTGAAAGTTCTTTTTTTTAATGAGAGGTCAATCAGGAACAAGTTTTTTGAACTACGTGGCCTTGTGGCGACCGAAGAACCTGAGATTGTGGCAATAACAGAGTCGTGGGTAAAAACCTAAAACAGAGATTTTGAGAGTGAATTCATAATTCCTGGTTACCAAATCTTAGTAAAAGATAGGCTAGACAGAGAGAGTGGCGGTGTGATGTTGTATGTTAAGGATATATTCAAAACGACGAACTGCAACATTGTATCCGACCATGAGCTACTAGGTGTAAACCGATATATAGGTCCTGCCAGATACAGGACTCTGCTGATTTATAGACCACCTGTCCAACTCGTTGAGAAGGACAGGGATCTGTACCGGATGCTGGGTGAACTTGTTGAAGACTTGGAAATCAGAGAATCCTGTGGCGAGAACGCATTGCTCCTGGAGTTCGCGAACAACGAGTTCTTGTCTCAATGGGTGAGATAGCTGACGGGAGGCAATAATAATCTCGACTTGGTCTTCACCTCTAAAGATGACATCGTTGAGGGGCTCTCTGTAGGCGAGGAGCTCGGTGGCAGTGACTACCGATTATTTAGATTTGTAGTCAAGAACCCCAAGGTAGAATCTGCGACTCGTGAATCGAGGAAAGTTAATTTGAGAAGAGCAGACTTTGCAGGTCTTCGTGCTGGATTGGCTGAGGTGAGGCTGGAAGGGTGTGAGAATGTTGAAGATGTATGTAATAGTTTCAGAACTACGTTCATGAGTCTTCAATCACGATTTATCCTTGTGAAAAGCTTGCGTCGGTCTTCTGTTCAACCAAGGTGGTTTAATCAAGAAATTGTTCAACTGCTAAGGAAGAAGAGAACTGTGTACCAGTAGTCAAAGATTTCTGGTGACTTCGATGAGTACCGTAGGCTAGATAGGAGATTGAAGTCTAGCATAAGGGCGGCAAAGCGTTCCGAGGAGCTCCGAGTGGCGATACTTTGCAAAGAGAATCCCAAGGAGTTCTTTGGTTATGTAAACAGTCGTAAACCAATCCGTCGGACGATTGGCATCTTGGTGAATAAGGAGGGTGCATTGAAGACTCAGATGCAGAAAATGCAAACCTCCTGAACGACTACTTCTCTTCAGTGTTTACTGAAGAGTGTGGTTCCATCCCCCATCCCACGGACTCTTACTTGGTTGAGAAGCTGGAGGAAATGGACTTCATCCAAACCGATGTAGAAAAAGAAATCATTGACCTAAAGACGAATAAGTCCCCTGGCCCGGACGGGTTTCTACCTTTAGTGTTGAAAGAAGTGCATCATGAAGTGTCACGACATCTGGGCACAATCTTCAACATGTCAATCCGGACTGGATCCGTTCCTGGAGACTGGCGTGAGGCGGAGGTGACTCCTATTTTCAAGAAAGGAGACTCTAGCCAACCGTCGAACTACCGACCTACTAGTCTAACTTCGATAGTTAGTAAACAGATGGAAAGTATTATGGTGGACAAACTACCGCATATTTAGTGTCAAACTTGCTATTGAGTAGTTCCCAGCACGAGTTCCGAAGGCAACGGTCATGTCTGACGGATCTTGTGGAATTCTTCCACTCTGTTTTCAGTGAGCACGATCGGAGTGGTCGGACACGTGGCAAATGCCTTTTAACGTGAACAAATGCAAAGTCATGAATATCGGATACCCTAACACCCAATCACTGTATATCCTTAATGGCAGTCCTCTTGAATGCACTGATACTGAGAGGGATTTGAGTGTAACTATCACTAGTGACCTCAAGTTCTCGAAGCAATGTATTAAGGTGGAGAAGAAAGCCCAAAGGATGTTAGGCTACATAAAGCGACAGTTTGGATATCGGAACAAGGAAATAATACTCTGTTTATACAACTCCCTTGTCCGACCGCACCTGGAATATGCCAACAATGTAGACTACAGGGATATTTTCCAGCTTAGCGAGGGCAGAACCAGAAATCACGGCTACAAACTTGAACTGAAGCGTTACCACCCTGATCTGTGTGGAGAATCTTTCACATACAGCATCTGTGGTGCTTGGAACGCACTTCCAATGGAAGTTGTCAACAGCAATTTTGTCGAGCAGTTCAAGTCGAGACTAGACAAAGTCTTGAAATATCGCCATTTGGGCACTTAAACCGTCGCGCGAGTGTTCTTCTTTGAATGGATCGTAAGGTCTACTAGGGTACTTCTTTTCTTTGTAACTCCTTGTAACTGTGCTCCTTTCTCCCTTTATCTATTATATCTCTGTTTCTCTCTCTCATTCCGCCCCCTATCTCGCTTCTTTCTCTATATGTGCTCCCTTTATCTCCCTATATATCATCTCTCCTTCCAATAACTGTCTTATTCTATTCATATTCACCTATCTCTCTCTCTCTCTCTGAGTGAGAGGTGACGCCCCCTTGTCGCGGGAAGAGAGCTTGTGTGGACCTTTGACTTTTCGAGCTATGTCGGCGGGGGTACCTCTTCTGCGTACCCCTGGCAGGGCTTCCCTTGTCGATTTGGTCGGAAACGAGGTTCCAGACTAAGTGCGTCTTTTCTTTTTTCTACTCTATCCTTCTCTTTTTTTTACTTTTATCTTACTTCCCACTTATACAAAAAGAAAAAAACAACAAAAAAAAGCCTACTCCTATCATGTCACTCTTTCCATTTTTTCCCTCTATCTACATATAAGGACCTGGCAGCTACCTCACGCGTCAGAAGAGAGGCTTTGGAACCTCTATAAACAACGCCAATCGACGCTCACTGGTTGCGAGAGACTAGGACTAGAGGGGTCTTAGGCGTTGGGGCACGATGAATGGGATGAGGGTAGTGCCCCGTTAACCCCTTCCCTGGCGCGTAATTATTGACCGTTCCCAGTGCCCGTTGACGGGTGCCTCTGGTAGCATCAGTCCGAGGTGACGGCCCTTTGTTCCCAGGTTGGTTGCCAGGCCAATAAAAAGCCTTGGGTCGAGTTCTTTGGTGTGGCGGGATATCCATTGAACGCTACTCCGAGATCCTGGCCGTTGTGAAGGGAACTAGTAGGAGTTTAGTAAGGGGTGTGCTTCGTTGTTGTTCACCTGGTGAGAAATCGATGGCCCCTTCGGGGTCCGTCTGTGCTGCTTGGTTGGGAGCCACGGCACGCCGAGGCTTGACGACTCGGTTGGACGAACAGCAGCACATGGAGCGTGCCTTCTGGAAGACTCCGAAACGACTCCGATCAATAGGCGGGAGCGACTCACGCGGGGAGAACTCACCAACCCCTTTTTATATATTGATTGGTCACAAGCTTAAGAAATAGAGTGCTCAAAATGGCAGGAAAGAAAGGTCCAGCAACGCTAAAATTCACGTGTGCCACATGTAAGAAGGACAAGTGGTGCGTTGACTTCCCGGAAGGCTACTATGCGAAATGCCACCCAGACAGTGTATGCACCACTTGCATTTTAAAGAAGGAAGTGGAGGAAGTAGTCGCCTACTACAGGGAAAGAACTACAGACCTCGAACAGAAAATCGAGAGGCTTAAGGAGGAGCACTCCCACCAGATCCGCAGGCTCGAAGAGAAATTAAACGATCTCTCGAGTCCTGTGGCAAACACTACCTCTGCAGAGAGCCCGTGCCCGAATGTGGCAGCGACACCAAAAGGGAAAAAGAAAAAAAAGACGAAAAAGGGAAAGAAGAAAGAGGAAGAGAGAGAAATAGAAGAAGAAAAGGTAGAAGAAGTTAATGAAAAGGATGACAAGGGGGAAAAGATGATAGAGAAGAAGAAGAATAAGAGGAAGAAGAAAAAAGAAAAGCCTGAAAAGACCATGACGGGGAAGAGAGAGGAATCGGAGAGCTTGCCTCAGAAAATAAAGAATCCGAGCTCAGCAGGCAAATGTGCCAGGGTCATCCTTGTGGGCGATTCCCAGGCACGGGACCTGCAGCTCCTGCTAGCGGCCCGCCTTCGCACAAACGTTAAGGTAAGCTGCCTGCCAGGATGTGATAACCACCACATCAGAGTAGAGGCTGAGAAATCACAGATTTCTGAGAGCTCAGTCGTTGCTCTGATGGTCAGTGGAAACGACCTCTACCTGAGAGGAGGTAGGGTAGGCCCTACAGATAAAATCCTCCACACGGTCATGGGTGCCGTGGACGACTGTGGGCTGAAAACCCGCAAGCGCGTGGTAGTCGGGATGCTCGCGAGAAGAGGTCCAACACGGACCGCTCACTCGATGAATGTGTCTTTAAACCGGGGCCTGGCAGATTTGTGTACGGCAGAGGGGGTCTTTTTTGTGGACCCGTACCGCACCTTTTATGGTAGAAATGATCTCTACCAAAGGGATGGGGTACATCTTTCCTTTAAAGGAAAGGCCTTTCTGTCGAACATGATCCAGGATGTCGTAGAGAGGACCGAAAGGAGTATCCGGCCCAGAGTGAGGGCGGACGTACGCCAGTATGCCCGTGTCACTCCAGGAACGACCTTCTCAGAGGTCACAAAAAGGGGTGCCTCGCCAACAAACAAGCCGGGAAACGAAAGAGCGTAGGGAGTCCTACACTAGGGGACTCCTTCAAAGTTCTTCTGTTCAATGCGAGGTCAATCAGGAACAAGTTTCCTGAGCTCCGTGGCCTCGTAGCGACGGAAGAACTCGAAATGGTAGCCATAACAGAATCGTGGATAAAAACCTTAAACCGAGACTTTGAAGGCGAATTCACGATTCCCGGTTACCAGCTCTTCTTGAAAGATAGGCCAGACAGAGAGGGTGGCGGTGTGATGTTGTATGTCAAGGATACTCTCAACTCGACGGATTGCAACATCGTATCCGACCATGAACTACTAGGTGTTGACCTAGAGATAGGTCCTGCCAAATACAGGACCCTGGTGCTTTATAGACCTCCTGCCCAACTCGTTGAAAAGGACAGAGATCTGTACCAGCTACTAGGAGAACTTGTCGAAGACAGAGTGTGTATCGTCATGGGGGATTTCAACACACAAGTTGACTGGGAAACCAGAGAACCCTGTGGCGAGAACGCACTACTCCTGGAGTTCACAAACAACGAGTTCCTCACTCAATGGGTGAGAGAGCCAACGAGAGGAGACAATATCCTCGACTTGGTTTTCACCTCTGAAGATGACATCGTTGAGGACCTCTCTGTTGGCGAAGAGCTCGGTGGCAGTGACCACCGACTAATTAGATTTGTAGTCAAAGTCCCCAAGGCAGAGCCTGCAATCAGTAAATCAAGGAAACTGGATTTAAGAAGAGCAGAATTTGCAGGTCTACGCGCGGGACTGACTGACGCGAGGCTAGAAGAGTGCGATGCTGTTGAAGACTCTTGGAACAGTTTCAAAACCACATTCATGAGTCTTCAATCGCGTTTTATCCCTCTGAAATGCCCCCGTCGGTCTTCTGTTCAACCAAAGTGGTTTAATCGAGAAATCGGGCAACTGCTTAGAGAGAAGAGAAATGTGTACCGGCAATCGAAGATCTCGGGTGACTTTGACGAATACCGGAGGCTAGCCAGGAGAGTAAAGTCCAGCATAAGGGCGGCTAAGCGGTCTGAGGAACTCCGAGTGGCGAGACTCTGTAAAGAGAATCCCAAGGAGTTTTTTGGATATGTGAACAGCCGTAAACCAATCCGTCGAACGATTGGCCCTTTGAGGAATGAGGAGGGGACATTAAAGCATTCAGATGCAGAAAATGCTAACCTCCTCAACGACTACTTCTCTTCAGTGTTTACTGAAGAGTGTGGTCCCATTCCCCAGCCCACGGATTCCTACTCGGGGGAAAAGCTGGAGGCAATGGATTTCACCGAAGGAGAAATAAAGAAAAAGATCGCTGACCTAAAGACGAATAAGTCCTTTGGACCGGACGGGTTTCTACCTAAAGTGTTGAAAGAAGTGTGCGATGAAGTATCACGACATCTGTGCGCTATCTTTAACATGTCAATCCGGACCGGATGCGTTCCTAGAGACTGGCGTGAGGCGGAGGTGACTCCTATCTTCAAGAAAGGAGACCGTAACCAACCGTCGAACTACCGACCTATCAGTCTGACTTCGATAGTCGGTAAACTCATGGAAAGCATCATGGTGGACAAAGTGACGTCGTATTTAGAGTCAAACCTGCTACTGAGGAGTTCCCAGCACGGCTTCCGAAGGCAACGGTCATGCCTGACGAACCTTGTAGAATTCTTCCACTTCGTTTTCAGTGAGCACGATCGGGACAAGGCGGTGGATGTGGTCTACCTAGACTTTCAGAAAGACTTTGATAAGGTACCACACCGCCGCCTTCTCCGGAAAGTGCGAGCGCTTGGCATAGACGGAAAGGTAGCCGGCTGGATCGAGAACTGGCTAAGTGGCAGACGGCAACGGGTGGTGGTGAATGGACAGTCTTCTGAGTGGGTGCCCGTTACTAGCGGAGTTCCTCAAGGTTCTGTCCTGGGACCACTACTATTCATCATCTACGTCAATGACATGGACGGTGACATGGTTGCCAAGATTTCCAAATTTGCCGACGATACCAAGCTTGGTATGAACGTTGCAAAGGATGGAAATACTGCCCGCCTGCAGGAAGATCTTGGGAAGATTGGGGAGTGGTCGGACACGTGGCAAATGCCTTTTAACGTGGGCAAATGCAAAGTGATGCATATCGGCCACAGAAACCCCCAATCTCAGTATATCCTTAAGGGCACTGCTCTTGAATCGAGGGACACTGAGAAGGACTTACGTGTTACTATCACTAGTGACCTCAAGTTCTCTAAACAGTGCATTGAGGCGGAGAAAAAGGCCCAAAGGATGCTAGGCTATATTAAGCGCCAGTTTGGTTATCGGAACCAGGAGATTGTACTGTGCCTGTACAACTCACTTGTACGACCGCACCTGGAGTATGCCGTAGAATTTTGGAGTCCTTCATTGCGAAAGGACATCGCGAGATTGGAACGCGTACAAGCCAGGGCAACCAAGCTGATTCCCTCTATCCGACATAAAAGTTATGAGGATAGACTAAGGGAATTAGATCTGTTCTCGCTGGAAACCCGTAGACTGCGTGGTCAGATCATCGAAGTTTTCAAAATACTTCGAGGGTTCGACAATGTTGACTACCGGGATATTTTCACACTGAGTGAGAACAGAACGCGCAATCACGGCTTCAAATTTGAACTGAAGCGTTACAACCGCAATCTGTGTGGAAATTTTTTCACCTACAGTATCTGTGGTAAGTGGAACGCACTTCCAGTGGAAGTTGTCAACAGTGAATCTGTTGACCAGTTTAAGGCAAGACTAGACAAGGTCTTGAAAAGTGGCCGTTTAGGGACGCAAAACAATTGAGCAGCCTTGTGCCCGCTCGATTGCAAGTCCAATGGTACCCTCTTTGAATGGACCGTAAGGTCTCCTAGGGTACCTTCTTTCCTTGTTGTTACTCCTTGTTGTTACTATTCATTCGCATCTCTCTCTTCTCGCTATATATCAATCTCCTCCCTCCTTTCTTCGTTAACTCCCCCCCTCCCCACTAGTTTCTCTATATATGTACGTTACTCTGTGCGATAATTTGTACAATGCCGATGATAATGCTAACTTAATACCCGTTCACAATCGTACACAAATGCTGGCGCAAGTAGAGAGGACAAGTTAATTCCACGCCAACTTAGGGACCATAGACATTTATGACGAACGTTTTACCTCAACAATCCACTTCTTATAAATCTGTCTATCAATTTCCCTACCTCTTCTTAATTCTTTATCTATTTCTTTCTTTAGCTCATACCTTATTCCTCACCTTCTCTATTTATTTCCTTCTATTATTCTTTCTCTCTTCTTTTCCATTATCCTGTCCTTTTTCTTACTCAATGGCACTTTTTCTCTTACTTTCTCTCGTTTTTTCTTTCTCTCCATTTCTCCTTCTCTACTCACTTCTTCTCTCTTCCTCTCTACACCTCTCTTTCTCCTATCTCACTTTCTTTCTTTTTATTCTTTTTCTCTATCTTCTCTTTCTCTCTCTCTTTCAATGATAACATGCCCATCTTTCAGGCTCTATTCATCCCCTGTGTTCGCTCTCTCTCGTTCCTTAGCACCTTCTCACCCTTCCCCCAATTTTTATCCTTCTATCCTTTTTCGTTTCTCTCTTCTTCTTTAATTCTATCGTTTTATCTCTCTTGCCAACTCTATTTCCCATAAGATTCTTACATTTCTTCCCGCTCAAACCTTGTATTCAAAGACGCCGATTCAAAATGAGTATCTGTGTCGAGGTACACGTGTGCGTTTGTGTGTACTGCACATATTGTAGATCTAACACTCGTTCTCTCTCTCTCTCTCTCTCTCTCTCTCTCTCTTCCCTGATCCCACTTATTCAACCTGAGTTATCTATATATCACTCGCCTTCCCTCGTTCTTCCCCCAGTTTTCTCATTCTTACCCACCTTCTCTCCATCTGTTACAAGGAGTTACAAGGAAAGAGGGTACCCTAGGAGACCTTGCGGTCCATTCAAAGAGGGTACCTTTGGACTAGCAATCGAGCAGGCACATGGCTGCTCAATTGTTTTGCGTCCCTAAACGGCCACTTTTCAAGACTTTGTCTAGTCTTGACTTGAACTGGTCAACAGATTCACTGTTGACAACTTCCACTGGAAGTGCGTTCCACTTACCGCAGATACTGTAGGTGAAAAAATTTCCACACAGATTGCGGTTGTAACCTTCAAAGGATTGGGGAGTGGTCGGACACGTGGCAAATGCCTTTCAACGTGGGGAAATGCAAAGTAATGCATATCGGCCACCGAAACCCCAAATCTCAGTACATCCTTAAAGGCACTGCTCTTGAATCGAGTGACACTGAGAAGGACTTGGGTGTTACTATCACTAGCAACCTCAAGTTCTCGAAACAGTGCATCGAGGCAGAGAAGAAAGCCCAAAGGATGTTAGGCTACATAAAGCGCCAGTTTGGATACCGTAACAAGGAGATAGTACTTTGTCTGTACAACTCCCTCGTTCGGCCGCACCTGGAGTATGCCGTACAATTTTGGAGTCCTTCGTTTCGAAAGGACATCGCAAGGTTGGAACGCGTACAAGCTAGGGCAACCAAACGGATTCCCTCTATCCGACATAAAAGTTATGAGCATAGACTAAGGGAATTAAATCTGTTCTCGCTGGAAACCCGTAGACTGCGTGGTCAGCTCATCGAAGTTTTCAAAATACTTCGAGGGTTCGAAAATGTTGACTACCAGGATATTTTCACACTGAGTGAGAACAGAACGCGCAATCACGGTTTCAAACTTGAATTGAAGCGTTACAAGGAGTTACGATATTAGTTGGGCTGTAGACATCTCTTATACCTGGATTTTCAAAATGCCTTTGATAAGGTGCCACACCGCAAGTTGATGTGCAAAGTCCGCGCGGTTGGCATCACTGTTAAAGTGACCGAATGGACTTAGAACTGATTGTCAGGCCGGCGACATAGAGTGAAAATCAATGGAATAGCCTCGATATGGGCTCCTGTGAGTAATAGCGTGCACCAGTGTTCTGTGCTCAGTCCTGTCTTGTTCATCTTCTATATAAATGATATAGACGATGTGGATTGTTTTGCTCGATAACCAAGTTCGCGAACGGTACTAAAATTACGAGGTGGTATGAAGTCACACGAAGGATTGAAAAGCCTACAACAAAGCCTTTGCAGCTTAGGAAGCAGGTCCGAGACTTGGAAGATGCCATTCAACCTTGACTAAAGCAAAGTGATGCATATCTGCCATGCCAATCCTCAAGAAGACCACTACTTGTTAGGGAGAGTTCCGGAGGTGAATAACCTGGGGAAAGACTTCTTGTGCAAATCAGCAGCGACCTAAAGCTTTCTAGGCAGTGTGCCAATGTAGAAAAAAGGCCCAAAGCCTATTGGGATCTGAATACATAAAGAGGCAATTTCTTTTCAAAAACAAGGAGATTATCTTAAACTTGTACAACTCTCAAGTCAGGCCTAACCTGGAGTACGCCGTTCACTTCTGGTCCCATACAGTGGGTAAGGACATAGATAGGCTGGAATGGGTTCAGGCCCAGGAAACTAAGTTAATTCCTTCACAGAGGCACAAAGGTTATTTTAAAAGGTTGTGAAAAGGTGGACTAGAGGAAGATGTTCACTTTAAACACAAATGCGACCTGTAACCATGGTTACAAGCTGAATTTACCCCTATTCCAGACTAGTAATGGTGGGAACTACTTCTCGTATAGAATCTGCGGTACGTGAAATCCTCTTCCCGCTTAGGTGGTGAATAGTTCGTCGATAGAACAGTTCAAATCTAGACAGGATGATGTAATCCACGAATATGTATAAAACGTAGTGTCGGACAGAAGATCCGAATTCTTAAAGGATCAACTGGAAAGAAGCACAAGATCGAGCTACAAAAAGAAAATGGAAACATCGAAGAAGAGGAAGAAAAAGTTGAAGAGATATTCCGAAGTTATTGGGAAAAGATCTTCAGTATAACTGAAGAAGAAAACGAAGACTATGACCTAGAGTTCGAGAACAACATCATCGACGAGCTTAACGATGAAATAGAAAAGACGCACCCTCATCACCAGGTGGATTGGCAGCGCGACGGAGTCGCCGAGATTACAGAAGAAGAACTACTCGGCGCGCTTCGCTCATTCCAACAAAAAGCCCCAGGACAATCGGGGCTTACAAAGCTTAACTTTGAAAAGGCACCAGCCTGTGTCATCGAAGGAATGAGAAGAATATTCAACGCCTGCCTCAATACGGGGTACTTTCCAGACGCTTATAAAACGGCAAAAATGATTTTCTTGCCTAAGCCTGGAAAGAACCCCAAGTTGAAGGAGAGCTACCGACCAATTTCACTACTGGAATTTGGTGGGAAGCTCTTCGAGAAGATCCTCAACAAAAGACTGGTGTCTCACCTGGAAGATAACTCGCTATACAACCCACACCAATTCGGGTTTAGGAGTAAGCGAAGTACGGAAATGGCGATTAACGTCATTACGGAAAAGCTAGCCCAAGCAAAACGGGAAAAGAGTTACGTGGACATTGTTTGTCGGGATGTATCAAAGGCGTTCGATAAGGTGTGGCAACGGGGAATGCAGTACAAGATCTTAGGACTGGGACTAAGTGAAAGCTTAGAAAGAACTCTCTGTGACTATGTCATGGAGAGAGCGGCGTACATCAGTTTAGGGTGCACGGACGGGCCAAAGTTTCCGCTCAATGCGGGCCTCCCGCAAGGGGGGGGGCTGTCTCCCACTCTCTACTTGATTTACACCGCGGATGTCCCAGTCCCTGTAAACCCCACTTGCCTCAACTTACAATTCGCCGATGATTTCACCCAGGTAATCACATGTCCATGGAGGAATGCGCCTATGCAAGCTCGCATGACGGCAGCAGAAATCGAAAACCTGAACACCTACGAGGCCCGGTGGAAAATCCGTACCAACCAGGATAAGTTCAAAGTAGTCCCCATAGGCAGGAGACTACTTAATGACTTCAGGGTGGGGGATAGACGATATCCCTACACCAATGAATGCAACGTACTCGGTATGAAGTTCACCTCAACCGGGTACGCAAAGCACGTCCAAGAACGAATCACCAAGGCCACTGCTGCAGTCAAGACTCTGTACAGGTTCAGAAATCTTCGTCAAAGCAACAAAAAGAAGATCTATACTGCACTAGTTAGATCAACGTTGCTATACCCCGCTCCCGCCCTCTCCTGTGTCTCAAAGACACAGAAGAGGAGACTACAAGTGGTGCAGAATAAATGCGTGTACCTAATCACAGGTACACGCAGAATGGAAAGAAGACCCCAAGAAGAGCTGCACCGGGAGGCGGGGTTAACCCCCAATAACGTTGTCATCGAAGAACGGACAAGGAATATGCTGGAAAAGGTCAATCGTTTATTGGACGAAGATATCGTACAAATGATTGAGGGAAACAGAAGAGAAGTATGTCGCGCCAGATTTCCAAGCTCCGCTAGGATTTTAGCTGGCGGAGCAGAAGTATCGTTCTACGCTAGATGAGTCAAATTTACCCCAGAACACGACAAGAAATACCAACTGTGAAATCAACCGAATTCGACAAAACTCACCGATATTGACAAACCCTACCAACTATGGAAAAATACCGAAGAAGGATACACACTCAAGAAGATGATATTCATCAAACAAGACAACAGGAAGAAACAACAAACACGAAATACACACACGACAAAAGTACAAAGAAACAAAGACACTAGTACAAAAACAGTAAGTTTATTAACGACTTACAAAAACAACAGCTAACCCGCATAGCATAAACAAAAATATTAGCAATGAAGACAAATGGCTTGAACGCCAAATTATATGTAATATATATACCTGTATATATATATGTATAAAACAACGATAAAAACAACAACGAAACGACAAATCAAAAAAATTTGAAAGCGATAGGCCTGATCACCAGGCTCTAGCATCACTTTGCACCCTACCACACTTCTTTCTCTTTTCACCACTGGTCTACTTTCCGCTATCTATTCACACCCCCTTTCTATCCCCTCACCTGCATACTCTCACATACACGGTTCGGACAGAGTATAGAAGTAAGTTAGATAGGTTTCAGTTTCTCTATTAAAATTCCTGATTGCTTCCTTTTTCACACCACAATCAGGTATCTTTTCTGCTTTCTGTGCCTGCAAAATCTGGAGGTAGAGAGAAGTGGGTGGGAAAAGCTTTCATCTGCCCTATGCTTTTTCTCACATTGCATGTTAGGGTTTTCCTAAATTAGTACCTTCTCGGTATGGTCTGCAATGTCTTTTGGGGTGCTACTATTACTTGTGACTCCTTGTGATTCTCTCTCTAACGCAGACGCTGTTTTCTTCTCTCTCTCTCTCTCTCTTGCCTTCACTCTCGCATTCTTTTGCACACACACTCACACACACACTCTCTCTCGCACTCTGTCTTACACTCTCTTCTCTCACTCACTCATACTTTTTCTCTCCAACACTCTCTCTCTCTCTCGCGCACACCCTTTCTCTCTCGCGCAATTTCTTTCACGCATGTCTTCTAACTCTCTCTTTCGCTCTCTATCTCTTTCACGCACACCTTTAATCGAGAAATTGGTCAACTGCTGAGGGAGAGGAGAACGGTGTACCGGCAGTCAAAGATTTCTGGAGACTTTGAGGAGTACCGTAGGCTGGCTAGGAGGGTAAATTCCAGCATAAGTGCGGCAAAGTGTGCCGAGGAACTCCGAGTGGCGAGACTTTGCAAGGAAAATCCCAAGGAGTTCTTTGGTTATGTAAACAGCCGTAAACCAATCCATCGCACGATTGGCTCTTTAGTGAATGAGGAGGGAGCATTAAAGTACTCAGATGTAGAAAATGCTAACCTCCTGAACAACTACTTCTCTTCACTATTTACTAAAGACTGTGGTCCCATCCCCCAGCCCACAGATTCTTACTTGGGGGAAAGCTGGAGGAAATGGACTTCACCCAAGGAGAAATAGAAAAAAAGATCACTAATCTAAAGACGAACAAAGTCCTGCCCCGGGCGGGTTTCTACCTAAAGTGTTGAAATAAGTGCGCGATGAAGTGTCACGACATCTGAGCACAATCTTCAACGCGTCAATCCGGACCAGATGCGTTCCTAGATACTGGCATGAAGCGGAGGGGGCTCCTATCTTCAAGAAAGGAGACCCTAGCCAGCCATCGAACTACACACCTATTAACTTAACCTCAATAGTTGGTAAATTCATGGAAAGCACCATTGTTGACCAAATGACGTCATATTTAGAGTCCAACTTGCGATTGAGGAGTTCCCAGCACGGATTCCGAAGGCAACGGTCATGCCTAAGTAATCTTCTGGAATTCTTCCACCTCGTTTTCACTAAGCACGACCTGGATAAGGCGGTGGATGTTATCTCCTTAGAATTTCAAAAAGCCTTCAATAAAGTACTACACCTCCGCCTCCTCCAGAAAGTGCGTGCGCTAGGCATAGACGGAAATGTAGCAAGTTAGCTAGAGAACTGGCTAAGCGGCAGACGGCAACGGGTGGTGTTGAATGAACAGGCTTCTGAGTGGGTGCCTGTTACTAGCGGTGTTCCTCAAGGTTCTGTCCTGGGACCACTACTCTTCAACATCTACGTAAATGACATCGACGGTGATATGGTTGCGAAGATTTCTAAATTTGCCGATGATACCAAGCCCGCCTTCAAGATGATCTTCGGAAGATTGGGAAGTGGTCGGATACGTGGCAAATATCTTTTAAGGTGAACAAATACAAAGTGATGAATATCGGATACCGAAACCGCCAATTTCAGTATATCCTAATGGCACTGCTCTTGAATCCACTGACACTGAGAAGGACTTGGGTGTAACTATCACTAGTGATCTCAAGTTCTCGAGGAAGTGTATTGAGGCGGAGAAGAAAGTCCAAAGGATGTTAGGTTATATAAAGCGACAGTTTGGATATCGGAACAAGGAGATAGTACTGTTTGTATAACAACTCCCTTGTCCGACCGCACCTGGAGTATGCCGTACAATTTTGGAGTCCTTCGCTTCGAAAAGATATCGCAAGATTAGAACGTGTGCAAGCCAGGGCAAATGAACTGATTTCCTCTATCAGACACAAGAGTTACGAGGATAGAGTACGGGAATTAGACTTGTTCTCGCTGGAGACCCGGAGACTGCGTGGTCAGCTTATCGAAGTGTTCAAAATACTTCAAGGCTTCGACATTGTAGACTACAGGGATATTTTCCAGCTTAGCCAGAGCAGAACAAGAAACCACGGCTACAAACTTGAACTGAAGCCTTACCAGTGTGATCTGTGTGGGAAATCTTTTACATATATGTAACATCTGCAGCACTTGAAACGCACTTCCAGTGGAAGTTGTCAACAGCAATTCTTTTGAACAGTTCAAGTCAAGACTAGACAAAGTCTTGAAAAATAGCTGCTTGGAGACTTCAAGCGTGGTGTGACGGCTCTTCTAGAGCGTCAATCTGACCCTTTAGATGCCTGCGCCTGCTCAAGTGTTCACTCAAAAGTACCCTATTTGTATGGATCTTAAGGTCTACTAGGGTACCTCTTCTTCCTGTTACTCTCTCTCTCCCTCTCTTTGTCTCGCGCATTCTCTACCTCTAATTCTCGCACACACTCTGTGACTCTTTCTTACACTCTCAATCTTGAAAGTTCTCTCTATCTGACTATCTCCCACACTCTCTCTCTCTCTCACGCACACTCTCTCGCTTTCTAGTACATACACACTCCCTCTCTCACACACACTCTCTCTCCCTCGCACATACACTCTCTTCTGTACGCTATTTCTCTCTCTCTCGCTCTCGCTCTCGCTCTCCCAAACTCGCTCTCTCTTTCGAACACACTATCTCGCACTCACATTCCCACACTCTCTCTCAATCTCGCACTCTCTCTTTCTGCACCCTTTCTTTCCCGCACTCTCTCTCTCTCTCTCTCTCTCTCTCTCTCTCTCTCTTTCCCGCACTCTCTCTATCAAACACACACACACACTCTCCCGTTCTCTCTCGCACACTCTTTCACCTTCTCTTGCGCAATCTGCCTATTTTGTTCTCCCTCTCTCGCACACTATCTCGTTCTTTTTCCCGCACACTATTGCTCTCTTATACACACTCTTTCTGCACACTAAGATGTCTGGCCAGCGAGAGGGAGGAAGAAAAAGAGAGGATAGAATATAGGAATGACGCAATGATGACGGTCATGTCAGAATATATGTGTTTGTGCGCGTGTATGCATGTATAGTATAAGCACAATTTAAAATGGTAGAAGAAGAATATGTAGGAGGAAGATGAAAGAGAGAGTGATTAGTGATCATGCGTATATGTATGTGCATGTTAATGTATATATAAATAGTTTTAAATGCTTATGAGTATATCATTGGCCGTTGTTTACTCGCACATACATGCGAGACGCATATATTCGATCCCAATAAATTTTAAACCCAATTCGAACATGTTTGACGCTAATCTACGTGGCGCACTCGATTAGCTCACTTGCGTATTACACCTAAGTTTGTTGGTTCAAAACGTACTTTAGTCGGAATTTATTTGATAATGACATGAATGAAGGAGAAAAGTTGCGGAATGAAGATGAAAAAAGGGTATGATGCGAGTGAGAGAGGAATATAAAGAGAGATGTGAATTTAGTAAAGTGTATATCTGCGCGCGTATGTATGTGTAGTATAACCACAATTAAAAGGGGTAGAAGATGAATATGTAGGAGAGAGAGATAGAGTAGGGAACAAGCCTATATTTGGCGGTTGCGTATTTGTATATATCTAAATGGTTCTAACTGCCTATGCGTATATTATTGACCGTTGTTTTTGCCTGGGTGCATTTTTGCACTAGTTTTTTCACCATTGAATTAAAAAATTGCAATTTGAAACTCAAATAGATCTTAAATTAAATTCGAAGATAACTCTGAAGAGGACAGTGGCGCCGTCATTTCACGCACACGTTCCTCACCCCTAAGATCGATAGTTTGATTCTAACTTCAGTCCGAGTTTTTATATTATTTTATTATTATTATTATTATTATTATTATTATTATTATTATTATTATTATTATTATTATTATTATTATTATTATTATTATTATTACACACCTCTGCGTTTGAAAAAAAATTTTGCTGTCAAATTTTTTCAACTGATTTTTATGTATTTAAATCCACTGAATCCAAATCTGCAACAACCATTTTTCAAATATTAATAAGTATATCTGATACTTATAAAGTAATTTTTAAAAGTAAAATTTTAATAAAACTGTGAAATAGAACACATTTAGTGATACAATTGCTATAATTTGTGATAATTTACAATGAAAAATGAGAGAAAAAAAGCATAATTTACGAAATAAGGATGATTTTAGAGATTTTGTTTTTGTTTTTCTACTGATGAATCCCTTTTTAAACCAACAATAGTTTGCTCGCATATTAATGTTCTATCTTTCTTGATATCTTTCCTTCATGCACTTAATGTCCTGATGGAATCTTTCCCCTTGTTCTTCACTGTAATCTCCACAATTTTCTGGGAAGTAGTCAAGATGTGATCTTAAGAGGGAGTTTTACAGACATTCTCACTCCTAAGATTATAAAGTTTTGTATTAAACATTTTGTCATGGCATGACATTATATTACATCAATACCATATTATATCTATGGGGGAGGGACCGATAACTTACAGGTGAATCGACGAAGGGACGGAACCCCGCTAGTTTAGACGGGCTGAAATGCGAGATGAGAGTGCAACTAGGTCAGGTAACAAATGGGCAATGGCAAAGCTCAAGGTTATTTAAAGAGGCATGTACAAAATATAATTTTATTTACATAAAAATAATAAGAGAATTGATGGGTAAAATTACCTCAGAGAATTAACGGACAAAATTACATCAGTAAACGAAGATGGAATTGTAGTTATAAATCAGACTATGAAGTTATAACTTAAGGTATTACAGGAGGAGACTATTCAAATGGGAGGGGGGGAATGACTCAATTGGGTTACTGAAAGGGGCAGAGGGGTTGGCTTACGGATGTCTTCTGCACGTGAGGTGAGGCCGCTCGGAACTTCTGAGCGGGAACTTGAAGTGATGACGGTTCTCTGAAAAACAGAGGAGGTGGGGGGGTAACTTCCGGTCCAGGGGAGGGTATTTAGGCCACCCGAAATAAGGGGCGAAAGAAGGAGGGCTTCAACAAGAGTTGATGAGAGAGGTCCGAAAAATCACTCGGTGGTGATCGTTAAGTGGAATTACCTCACTGGCTGGGGCTAATTCCAAATACACAAAATAGTTCAGCTGTCACTTTGCTTTGTTGTTAACACCTGACTTGGAACTATGGGGAATTTTCTGGGGTCCGGGCGAGACTTCTCAACTCTGTCTCTCTTCATGGGAGTCGAGCGCTATTTATCTCCGAGGCTCTCCCCGGGGTTGAGGGGAGGTGGCGGTAAGCGGGAAACAGCTCTACTCTCGAATGGCTTCGAATCTTCTTGCAGATGCTATTCTGCCCGTGTAAAAGTAAATCGTGGTGGACACGGTTCGAGGCTACCGCTTATGGAAAGGGGGAAGGGGAGGGGGGGGGCTTAGCAATTTAGGCCTAACCGGGCCTTTTGAAGCACATGGAAGTTCCGTCTGCTCAAGAGATTCCACGTGGGGTTTCCTCACACATTTCATAATCTGGACTTCTATGATTCCCGAGAAAATTAAGAGAAAGTCCTTTGAAAGATTGCCAGGCATCTTTTCTCGCCTCACTCCTGACTTCTGTGAAACCAGGTTCTTCCATTAGCATCCTTATTTGAGGACTCTCTCAAGTAACTGTAGTTAATTTTGTATCACTAATTTTAGTTTTGTGAAGGGACCGAAGTAAAATTTTATTAGGATTGACTATAGGTTGATATATCACATTCGAGATGACTATCCCTGTCGAGATGGCTTTCCTTGTCGATCGTAATGCTGCTCGTCGGCTCTACTATCCCATAAACATAGGAAGCAAGGATATTTCGTGTAGCCATCTTGCATTCCTGGTATTAAAGACAGAATAGGATATTAAAAACTATTCTGAAATCGGAAGAAATGTAACAAATATAATGTTAATGTAAATATTTACATATAATAAATATATCCCATTTTATGTCTTTAAATGCAACTCATTCAAAAATAAGATTAATTTAAATATAGTGAGTGTTTTCAGGTAAAGTAACTCTAATGTTCTACAGAATTTTTTTTTAAACAAATGGCATTTATACTGTGATAGAACGTGTTGAAGCTGCGTTTAATTTCAACTCCTACCCCGTATTATTTAAAACCACGATGCTGCCCACGTGCATCTTCGATTCGAGGCTTGGAGTCTTATCACAGCTACCGGATGTCAATGTTTAAACAAGGAGGTTATCGTCCCCCCGTTCGCCCCCATACGCCGACCTCGCCAGATCGAGTTAGGCTTATAAGAAGATAAGGCATTGTTCTCCGGCCCGGCTGTGCGTTCCCTCCAAGCTTTCACTCCATTTTCCCCCACGCCAAGGAGATGTCCTGGCTATTTATATGGAAACTTTACCACTAAGATCAGATTGGAGATCCAGATTTTCGTCGCGAAACATCACCACGACCCTCTCTCCCTTTGTGCGCCAAGGGACCTCGACCTCGAGATTCACCATCACTTGTCCAGAAGGAGGACAATATTCCTTGTGTGCCAAAGGTTCGAGCCTTTCCGACGCCAAGTCCCCAAGGCTTCCCCCCCCTGTTGTTCAAAGGAGAACAGCATTAGAACAGCCATTGTTCGTTTTGAGCCCTTCGCCAAGAAACGGTTCTCATCCCCCCCTGTTGTTCAAGGAGAACAGCATTAGAACAGCCATTGTTCGTTTTGAGCCCTTCGCCAAGAAACGGTTCTCACCCCCCCCCTGTTGTTCAGAGGAGAACAACATTAGAACAGCCATTGTTCTTGAGCCGTAGACAAGAGACGGTTCTCATCCCCCCCCCTTTGTTCAGAAGAGAACAACCTAGAACAGCCATTGTTCGTTTTGAGCCCTTCGCCAAGAAACGGTTCTCATCCCCCCCTGTTGTTCAAGGAGAACAACATTAGAACAGCCATTGTTCTTGAGCCCGTAGACAAGAGACGGTTCTCATCCCCCCTTTGTTCAGAAGAGAACAACCTAGAACAGCCATTGTTCTTCAAGCCGTTCGTCGAGAAACGGTTCTCCTTCCCAAGACGCATCGTCAGGATCCTTTTATTCCCCCCCTTCGGCTGGAGCTCGCCAGCGGACCGAAACTCCTTTGCGCCACCTTCCACTGCACCACTAGTGCCAAAGTTACGTAAGCCAAACTTCACCTTTGAGTATTGATCCCTTTTGTCAATTTTATCCTGTTCTTTAAATGGTTTATCGAACCATCCCATCTCTTTAACTCGATATTTGTTTTACCTTTTTTAAATCCTTTAAATCCTCGGATTAGCCCGAGTCTCCACGACCCTTTCCATTCTGTTTATGTCAATATTTTCCGTTTTTGTGTATTGTTTATAGTTATTATTAATAAAACTCTATTTTATTAATGATAGCAATATTATTATCCTTGAGCTCAGTTCCACTTCTTAAGCATATCGAAGATACATAATATCGGCCGCCAGACAGTAAACGCACTCTAAAGATAATTAAGGAAGTTCCCTCAACGAATAGTGTTATATATATGGTATCGTCGGGAGTCATTCTACGACATATACCTATTTCTTACCTTTAGATCTCCACAAATCTTTTTTTTCTCATTTTCAGGTGTATGGGATTTTTCAACTAATTTTAATAAGTTTTTGAACTCTAATTTCAAATCTAAAATTGATTTTGTCTTTGTGTTCTCTTTTTCATGTTATTCTATATTTTGGTTTATCTAAATAACAAGTAAAGTAAAGTAGAAAAGGTGTGGTAGGTGAGCTAGAATAGACCGCCAAGCCCCTCCACCTCCCTCTCGGGTCAGAGGGGGAGGGAAGGGCACTAGGCGCTCCCAGTCTCCCCTCTCCCTCCAGAGTCCTGTTGGACTTCTGGATAGGAGTGAGGGAGACGGGAGAAGGACAGGGAGAGGAAGAGGAAAGGGAAAGGGGGATAGCAAAGTTTGAAGTAGTATGGAAGATTAAAAGGAGACCAAGATGGTCGGCAGACCTACAGCTTTACGTGGAATCAGAACCATGGTGTGTACTCTATTTTGTCTATTCATTCAATCTCTAATGCCCCTGTCCTACGCATGCTGTGTTAAGCCCAGTGTGAAGGATCGAAGAAAATGTAGATGGAAAAGAAGGAAGTAGAAGATGTGCAGTTGAATGCAAAGTATACGTGGAGGTCGCGCTAATGTCTGGCATTTAGAAATGTTATAGTTTAGAATTCAAATGAATAGAAATAGTTGCCTGAGTATCAGGTTTATCCTTTATGTTCGTTTTATGTCAGGTTTTTAAATCTGTGTTGTTGTTACTGTGATGTGGCGTTCAAACCGTTGTTTTAATTGTTTTCCTTCACTGGTATAAAGTTTTCTCCTTTCTATTTTATTATACCTGTTTCTTGTTTATCCTTTTATGTTTCTTTTTATTTTTTCTAGCTTTTGCTAACTTTGTTTACTTACTCCCTCTGTTTATTCTCATCACGTGAACACTTCGTCCTCTTCTTCGTTGATCTTTGAAGTATAGGTGGGGAAGTCTCTACGTGCTCCCCCTTCTTGTCTCTGGGTGATCATGGCCATTACTTCCTCTCCTATCTCACCTTGCGTGGTTTGGATGAGTTTCTTGGCCCTTTTCTCTATAATCTTGTTGATTGGCTGAATTCTAGCTTCGCGATGCAAATCTTGCTGTCTTCTTCTGTCTATTCTTCTTTTGTTCGTGATTATCAAAACTGCCTTGTTCTGTATTCGTTGCAGTGTGATAACATTACTTTTTGAGATTGTATACAATGGTATCACCGGTTATACCATTGTTGACTGGATTAAGGCTTGATAAATTTTCTATTTTTTTCTTTTAAGTGTTCTGAACCTAAATAGTAGCCCGAGTCTCTTTCTTCCTTTTTCTGCTCTTTCCCTCGCATGCTTGGTGTATCCTCTCTTCGTAATCGTCAATCCTAGCACTGTATCTTCGTTTGTGTTTTCGTATCTGTTTCCTTCGATCACAATGTTGCTGAGTATCCTCCTGTGTATTGGTACGACTTAAAATTTATTCCTGTTGGAGCTGATCTTCCACTGTTTTTCATAAGCGTTGATCCGTTGTATTTCTTCTGCTGTCAGTCTTGCTTGCATATCAGGGTTCCTATAAGGGCAGACGACAATCTGTGTGATGTCATCCCTGAACTGTATATTTAGGCACCCGTATGTAGCTGGCGAAGGAATGTCCGAGATATATATACAGAGTATAATGTTGGACTCAGTCATCCTCCTGGCGGAAGGCCAGCCTCCACCTTGAATTTATCTCCATGGTAGTTTCCCATTTTGATAAATGCGTTTCGTTCGGTTATGTAATTGCAAAGTAGTCTTTCCATTTTGTTCTCTAGGCGTAACTGCAATATTTTATATTGCATTCCTTTCGTCCATACTTTGTCAAAAGCTTTGGACACATCCCTGCAGACTATATCAACGATAGTCTCCGTGCTTCTTCTCTTTCTGAAGCCGAATTGAAATTTATTTAGAAGGTCATTAGCTTCCAGGTGCTCATTTAGGCGAGTGTTCATAATTTTCGCGAACATCTTTCCGATGAAGTCGAGTAGAAATATATGTCTGCAATTCTCCATTCGTGTAGTAGTCTTGCCAGCTTTGAGTATGAAAATCATCGTGGCTACTTTAAGTTCTTTCGGGAAGTAGCCGGTTTTAATGCTGGCATTAAGTTCTGAAGTAATTCACTGCAGTATTTTTTCAGTCGCTTGTTCGTAGTGAGCTCTGATCTACCTGGTGCCTTCTGCTTAAACTGAGCGATTGTGTTTTTCAATTCCTAGACGGTAATTCTTGCGTCGTTACCGTCCAAGGTGTCTCTTGCTGCATTTACATTACTGTAGGGGATTATCCTGTCCGTTTCTAGTTTGAGTTGTCTTGTGATGTTTCGTTCGAAGTCCCTGTCGAAGTCTTGATTGTCCTCTTCACTAATGTTAAAAATGTTCTTCCAGTTTTCTTTAAATAATTGTTTTATATCGTCAATATCTTCTATCTTATTGCCTTGATTATCCTTCAGGGTCATCTTCTTGTCCCCTGATTTTCCTTTCATTTGTTTTATTGTTTTCTAAAAATTCTCTAGCTGGTGCGTCATCGTCAATCTTCTGGATTGTTTCATTCCAGTGCTGATTTTGTTTTTCTATTATTCACGTATTAAGAATCTGCTTTATCCTCTTCATTGTGTTGAGTAGCTCCCTCGTTGGTCCGTTTCTCCTTATGTTATCTGAAAATTTCCTTAGTCGTTGATGGTTTCTTATCATCTCTGGAGACCAGGTAAAGGTCTTAATCGTCGAGTAGCTGTTTCTTGGGATGACTTTTCTCTCCGCCTTTTTTATCAAATTCCTAATAGTTTCTAGTTCTTCGTCTATCTCTTCTTGCGATGCGCCGTCTAGTTCTTCCGGCTGATATGTGCTTAATTCTCTCTTGTATGTCTCCCAGTCTGCTCTATGAAAGGCATATCTTACCTTCCCTGGGATCTGGATTGGTCTTTGATTAAGGGTGAGCAGAGTCGCTGTGGGGTCCATACATGGGATATATTCTGGCCTCATATAGTAATTATATGGAAGATAGTTATTACCCAAGCAGAAGTCTGGTTTAGTGGCTGCGTTTGCCCTCGCGTAGGTGGGGTAGTCTGGTCCAAGTCTTTGACAGATACCTCTAGCGAACAGATTTCCGAGGTCTCTGCCTATCCCATTTCTTCGTCTATATCCGCTCTCTTGACAGTCTGCGTTCAGGTCGCCCAAAAATAACACTAGTAACCTATTATTAAAAATCCTGATGAAGTTCTGAATGGCCAGTTGGTTTCTCCTTGGCGGTTGGTATCCCGTTGCTATAATGATGGTCTCAATTCCATTTTGATCTCCACTGCGATGTAGGCTTCGTCCAATTCGTTGCAAGTTCTATATTCAATATTTTCTGATTGCTATAGCTGCCCCGTCTTGTAGTTCTCGCGTCGGGTTAGCCACTATAACATAGTAATTCCAGATTTTGATCTCGTCTTCTTAAAGATTTACGCCGTGTGCCGAAATTCGAATTATGTCTGGGCCTAGTTTTCTAAAAATGTTTTCATACATTATCCTTTTGCTTTTCCATCCATTTACGTTGAGCTGTAGAATCTTAAGATCTGTTTTATCCATTGTAGTTTATAAAGTCCTAAAATCGAGTCCGTTTCCAAAGTCCTTTAACCGTTTCCGTTCGTTCTAAATAACATTATTCATGTTTTGTTTCAGATTTAATGATGACTTCTTCAAGCAGAGATAAATGCAAATATAAGCCTAATATGCATTCTGTTACGTCAGTGACTGCTACACACCTGCTTGCCAAAGGCGTAATATAACATGGTTGGTTCGCTGTGCTTAGAAGGCCTATTTTGACGTTCCCCTTGGTAACCAAGAAATCAGCTCCACAGATTTTGTCATAACTGGCCAAAAGAAAACGTAAAGGTTTACCTTTTGTAATCCTTATGGTTTGACGAGAGCCAAAGGACCACAAAATTGAAATTGTTACTGGTCTTTTATTTTTGAAGTGGAAAAAATCGGCTCACAGGTCCTCCTTCCTTTTGTCTTCCGCCCACGATCGGAAAAGGGGTAAGGAGAGGAGAGGAGAAGGCCTGCGGCCGACTTCTCTTGGAGAAACTTCCACGCTTCAGACCTTCTGCTCAAGTGAACCGATGGGGAAGTACTTGGTAGGAAATCTGGAGCAAAATTTAGTAGAGGACTTATAGTAGAAAATGGAAAGTTGAAAAATAAAATAGATAAAGTTTGGTTAGGAGGAAGAATGAGCAACCTTGGTAGTCGTAGGTGAAAAAGGAATACCCATGTCCAGAGGATATGGGGGGACCTGCTGTTTTATGTGGATTCCGAACTACCGCACTGCATTTATTTGTCACTCATTCATTCTATTTCACCGTCAGAGTCCTTGAGATGCTCTCTTGTAAATTTATCGGGATATCAGAATAATCTCTATCATTCTTTCTGTTATTGACATACTCTCTCCTTTCGGAGTCAAAGCGGATCATATCTATCTCATGCTTGGAGAACAAGCTTAATCACTGTCTTTGGTTGATTTAAAGGATTATTTGATTTGTTTATCTTTGTTAAAAGGCGTTCAAACTGTTATTATTCTTGTGTTTTTTTTAACCCGGGTATGGGGGAGGGGGGGGGGAATGGTTAGTTTTATACTCACACAGTGTTCTCCGTTGCGCCTCCCATTCGTTCATTTGGTAGCTGTTGTTTCCGTTTCAGTTATGTCGTCATGTTCGGGTTGGAGATAACGGAGATAACATCTCCTCGTAGGCTCAGTTTGGTTATCATCTTTATCGGTTAACAATTGTTTCAATTACTACGTTGGTTCCTTATCAGTTTTTTCTTATGTATGAATTTACATATCTTTACTTCGTTGCCCCGTTCGAGCCTAGATATGAAGCTTGAGTATTTGGGGCTTGGTTTTCTTCTTTTGTTGTCCTCTATTATCCTATAATATTTTACCTAGTTTATCTAACATCTTCTGTTTCATCTTGCGTGCCCTGTTCTCTAGTATCTTGTTTATTCCTTGCATGTTGATGCTTTTATTTAGAGCTTTCTATTTTCTTCTTTCGTTTCTTCTTGTGTTTGTAATAAGCTACACAGCTTTGTTTTGTACCCTCTGTATCTTCCTATTTTTGTTCTTTTGATATGCCGTGCAGTACTGCAGCTGGATATATCAGCATTGATTGCACTAATGCATAGTAAAGCTTCTTTTTGTTCTTTTTACATAGATCCTTTAATCGGTACCTCATTCTTATACCTGGTACCGTTTGCTGGACTCTTTCCACGACCTGTTTCCTGTATCCGTTGGTAGTTATTTTCATCTCTATAACTGTGTATTTGCTTGAGTAAGGGTATCTGGTTCCTTTGATTGCTACATCTGCTAATAATTGTCTTCCTATGGGAACTATCTTGAATTTGTTTATATTAGTTTGTATTTTCCATTTTTTCTTATATTCATTTATAATTTTTACTTCTTCCGCTGTCATTCTAGCTTGCATTGGGGCATTACTCTAGGGAATTTCCACCAGTTGAGTAGTGATCCGCGTACAGTATGTTAATACTGTGGTGAGATATCTGCCGTGTAAATTGAGTATAAAGTGGAGCTCAGACATTCTCCTTGAGGCAATCCTGCTCAGTGTTCAAATGCTGGTCCTTTTGTCTTTCCTATGTTGACATATGCCGATTTTTCTCTCACATAGTCACATAGGATTCTCTCTAGGTTTTCGCTTAGTCCCAGTAGCAAGATCTTATACTGGATCCCTTTATGCCTTACTGTATCAAAAGCTTTAGAGACATCTCTGCATCCTATATCTATATAGTTTTTATTCCTTTTTGCTTGCGATATCTTTTCTGTGATAGCACTTTATGCCATTTCTGTACTACGAGTTTTTCTCAATCCGTACTGCTAATCATTATATAGATTATTTTCTTCTAAATGTTCTATTAATCTTCTATTTAATATTTTTTCCAGTATTTTCTCTACGAAATCCGAACATGTAATCAGTCTAAAATTTTCTTTTACGTTCGGAGGTTTTCCTGTTTTCGGAATAAAGATCATTTGCGAAACCTTGAATTGGTTAGGATAGTAACATGTATTAAGGCATGCGTTGAAAATGTTCTTCAGTTCCTGGATCACGTTGCCTGGTGCTTTGCTACAGTTATTTGAGTGAGCCCTGTCTAACCGGATACTTTTTGTCTGAATGATTTAAGCGCACTCTCAAGTTCTTATGTCGTGATATTTTCTCTGTTACCATCGTGTGCACTTCTGTGATCCTCTACTTGCCGTGCTAGTTGAATTCTATCTAGACTTTCGTTTAATTTATCACTAATGCGTTCCTCAAATTCGGCGTCGAATATGCTCTTCCAATGCTCTCTTAGGATCTCTTCAACTTCTTGTTCTTCTTCTCTGATGGTTCCTTGACTGTCTTTTCATTTTATTTTCGGTTTAGGTGGTAACTCTTTCATTGTTTTAATTCTTTTCCAGAATTCTTTTGGGTGAGGCTTGGATGTCAACTTGCGTTATTGCCTCATTTCCGTTAGTTCTTTGTTGCTGTATAATTTTATTTCACAGTTCTTGTTTATATACTATTATTCTGGTCATACTGTTTCTGAATGGCCTAAGGGTTCTCACTCTTTCTTCTTCTAATTTCAGCTCTTGGTATATTAGTTTCATATTTTCTGTCCATCTGTATTGTGATATCTTTTTGTATTGGGATCTCGAAATCGCTTTTTCCTCCGCCTTTTTGAGATGGTTGGTTAATCGGTCCATTTCTCCTTCGATTTCATTCAGGCTTGCATCCTCTAGGTCTTTTGAAATATATTCTTCTAGAATGTTTCGGTATTTTTGTCAATCTGCCTTTCTATATGCTTTTCTTATCTCAGCTTGAATTTGAATCGGATTCTTATTGATGGTGAATAGAATCCCTGTGTGGTCATTACATGGGATCATAATTGGCTCCATGTAATAGTTGTATGGATTGTTTGTCCAGCTGGTTAGATGTCTGGTTTCGTGGTTGCTCTTGTTATAAACGTAGGGAACTCGGGGCCAACGCGTTGGACGATTTGTCCGTCCAACAACAGCTTTAGGCATCGCCCTGGTCCGTTGGTTTATCTGTGACCAGTTTCCCTACACCGAGCGTTGATGTCCCTGGTCCATCCGTTCGTGTCGATATGTAAGATTTTAAGTTTCTCGTCAAACATAATGCTGGTTGTAGGTTGGTCTCTTCATTTCTTACCTTTTCTTCTGTCTGGCACTTGCTTTGTCTCTCTGGGCTTGACTCCGGCATTGCTTCTCGTTTCTGGCTTTTGCTGTTCTGCTTGTCTTTGCAGAACTTCTGTTTTAGGTTGGTGCTTGGGGCTTTCTTTTCTTTTCATTTCGTTTTTTTTTCTCTGGGGATTCTTCTGTTTCTGTGTTTGATTCGTCCTCATTGGTCGATTCCTTCTCTGACTGGGAAGGATGGGTGGCAAAAGCCCTGTCATAAATTGCTGCAGAGTTCGGAATATTGAGGAATTGCATTATTGGTAATCCATTATTGTTCAGCATTGGGTTTAGCTCTGTGGCATAGCTGCTCGGTTGTGCGATATTTATATGTGCATGCATGATGCAGGCCATTATTTTCATGTGCGTTTCATGGTTGACGTTGATTGTTTGTGTGAATACTACGTTCTCTTTTGTTGCGCTTGCATAGGATACATTCGGTCCTACTTCTGCTTTCCTTAATTCCTCTTCTTTCTTTTTTACAATCTCTTTTCTTTCGGGACAGCTAGGACATTTCATATTCGCTGAAGTCATGACCGGTTCCAGAGAACTCTGGACAGACTTTTGCATCTCCTTTCGGGCATGTTTAGGTTGCGTGACTTTCTATTTAATAACATTTGAAAAGATCTGGATGTTTATGAAATTCTCTTTTTCGATGCTACTTCCTGGAATTTTCATGCAGTAGAGAAGTCCTTCGTAACTGCTTTGTTGGCCATTTCTGTTGTTTCAAACACGATCTTGAAAACAAGCGTATGTTGGTTAAACTTTATAACTTCCTTTACTTTTTCCCAAGTCATGTTTGTTTGTTTTATATTTCTCTCTTTAATTCCTCGCTGATATTTGTACCAATCCAACCTTATACTTGGGGAGGTGTTTTGGCTTCTAACTCAATTTCCTCTGGGACTTTTGCTCCTTCGGTCGAGAGGATTTTGTCCACATCGGCGCATAGGGCGATATATGAGTTCGTGGTCGAGATTATCTTAATTAGTGCGACGGTCAGTTTTGCGTACAGGACCTCGCACAGTTTCTGCTTCGGTGGTAGTTCATGTCCACGGAGTACACGCAGAGGCACCCTCTTCATACTTCTCTCCATGATGCTCATATTCTTTTGGGGGGGATAGGTATCTGGGCCCTATGTTATTGTGTGCCTATCAATTCCTAACTGCCTGACTAGTGTACGCACTCCGTGACTTTTCTACTAACAATAAACCTGCCCTATAAGACGCCTCCTCAAGTTTCGGGCTCGTTCCCATAAGAGGACTCCTTCTTCGCTTCGCCTAATGGGCTTCCTTCTGGAGTTCACTACACTGTACCACCAAAAGGTTCTGAGCCCTTTGAAAGTCAAGTTATATTGCGTGAAAAAATAAGGAAGTGAATGTGTTATAGAAAGTAAGTTAAGGGTGTTCCCTCTTCTGGTTTCCATCCCGCACACTGGTTCCAGGAGGTCTCTTCAATCAAACTAGAGCGCGCATATCCTTCTTCTTCTGTATAAAACTCCCGTTTTCTTCAGAACCTTTTCAAGAGACAATCGCTTTCGTAAGGTAAATGCTTTACCCGCGTTACGCTGGTGCATATATCGAGTCTGAGTCCGTCTTTCCTGGTCAACACAATATTCGACCCGATGAGTAATCACTATATTTTATACAAATAAAGACCGTCAACATTATAATCTACTTTTCTCTAACGTAAAAACTAAACAGCCTCCTTCATATTTTTCCAATTTGGCATTTTGTAGGAATAGGATGAGGGTTTTCTTTTGGGGGGGGGGCGTAATGATAAAAATCTATGTATATGAATATATGTATTAATTGCAATACAATAGTCACTGTATATTTCGTTCGTTCCAAACAAATAAAGTATCGATTTAATACCAAAAATAGGCCTGAGGCGCTAAATGAGTAATATGACGTCATTTAGAACCTTAATTATTTCCATCAATATAAAAGAAAAAAATGTAAAAAGACATTGTTTTTTTCGATGCACGACTTTATATAATTAAATAAATATTGTAGAATTATATAGTAATGTAAATCATTGGTGTGTAGAAAATTAATGTAAGATGAATGTGAGAATTCAATTTCATTTGGAGCTCATGTTTGCCAAGAGGTGTGCAAAACTTGAGTATAAATTAGGACTAGGAAAGTTTCTCAAGATGGGAATCGCAACACTGTCTCCAGATCGGGATCGCAACATCTGAAGACCCTGCACAATTAAGAATGCTGAATCCACTGCTGAGGATTCAGCATTTACCTAGCCTGAAATTTAGAAAAAATGCCTCCAATAATAAAATAAAACTCTTGGTCAGCACCTCACGCAAAACGACTCGGTGAAGAAGTAAATTGGTAGTCGCCAAGACGAACCAAAACCATAACTGGCTACCCACGAGTGACACCATAACTCGGCGGCGCAGCTGATCCTAGGTTATTTGCTGGTCCTTCTTATTATTATTATTCGAAGGGAAAGAGAAATGAAAGAGTAGAATGAGTCTGCTGGGAGAGGGGATGAAGATAAAGAGAAAACAGAATAAAGAAACAACATGATAATGACGTCATAAGGTAAGAATATTCGTCGTGTATGTGCAAGCATGGATGCATAGTGTAACGACAATTAAAATTGGAAATAAAAGAGAGAGAGAGAGAGAGAGAGAGAGACAAATAGATAGACAGAGAGATATACTGAAAGAGGGAAATATAGAAAGAGAGAGAAACCAAGAGATTGAGACAGAAAGAAAAAGAGACAGAGAGAGCAAGAGAAAAACAGAGAAACAGATAGATATATAGAGTGACACAGAAGGAGAGAAATCGATAATTTCAGTTTTTGGTTCCAGTTTAGCACAGGGGCGAGCCGCGCATGCCTTGGAGGAAGAAATAAGTAGGTCCGAGCTGGGAGGAGGATCCTCAAAACCTATGAGGAGATGAAGGAGAGCATCACCAGATAAGAAACTATGAAACAGTATTCAAATATTCTTACTATTGTAATATAAAATAACGCTATACATAGTCAATAATCAATATTGTATTATAATTGTGGATTTATCGATTTATCGGTTATCACCTTATCGGGCGATAAATTTATCGCCAGTTATCGATTATCGCTGATATGGTTATCGTTATCGATTTATTGGTTATCGTGATACATTTTTTCGTTATCGCGCCTACTTATGGTAACCGTGGTTACGTGGAGCATTTGCGTTCAACGTGAACAGCCTCCTGTGATTTACTTTTTCAACTCCTCGTATTATCTTAAAAGCTTCAATCAACTGGCCCCTTAACCGCCGCGTCTCCAGGCAGAACATCCACACTTCTCGTAGCATATTCTGATAACTTTTATGTCCAAGGAAAGGGATCAATTTTGTTGCTCTGGACGGTACCCTTTCCAGCCGTTCAATATCCTTCCTCAGGATTGGGGACCAGAATTGTACGACGTATTCAAGGTGTGACCGACCTAGAGAGTTGTACAAGGAATGAACAATCTGCTCATTTCAGAAGCGAAAGTGTCTTTTTATGTAACACAGCATTCACTGGACCCTCTTTTCCACCTGGAGGCACTACTTGGAAAACTTTAGGTCACTGCTGATTAGCACGCCTAAATCTTTCTCAAGCTCAGTGATATGTAGCTGTTTGCCTAGCAAGGAGTAGTTTTCCCGAGGGTTAAGATGGCCGCTGTGTATTAACTTGCACTTTTAAAAGTTAAATAGCATCTGTAACTTCTCAGACCACTCGCTTATCCCGACAATGTTATTTCGCAGCGTTTCACTCCTTCTTGCGAGCTCACACTACCTCCTAACTTGCTATCGTCGGCGAACTTGGCTATCGAGCAGAGTAGTCCTTCGTCTTTGTCGTTGATGTAGACGATGAACATAAAGGCATGAACACTAAGCCTTGGGGCATCCCGCTACTGACCGGCGCACATTGCGAAGCTACCCCATTCATCTTTACTCTTTGCCTCCGTCCCGAGAGCCAATTTCCAATTTTCTATCCATTCGGCTACCTTGCCTGTAATGCCAATGGTGCGGAATTTATTTATCAACCTGCGGTGTGGTACCTTATCGAAGGCTTTTTGAAAGTCCAGGTATAACATATCCGCAGCTCGACTACGGTCATACTAACTCAAAATGCGGTGGAAAATATCTAGTAGATTCCTGAGACATGAAGGGTTCTTGCGAAATTCCTGCTGATAATCCAAGATCAGGCTGTGCGACACTAAGTGCTGCACTATAATGTCTGCGATTATCCCCTCGAGCAGTTTGCCTACGATAGATGCCAGACTAATAGGCAGGTAATTACCCGGGCATTCGCGGTTCCCCTTCTTGTAGATGGGGACATACGTCTGCTATTCTCCACTCTTCCGGCACCCTTTCAGTTTCCAAAGACTTGTTGAAAATGGTGGTGAGATGGGGAGCGACCTCTTCACTGACTTCTCGAAGGACTCTAGAATGAAAGCCATCCGGACCTGAAGACTTATACAGGTTGAGGTTTCCTAATCTGGCTACTACTTTGTTTCTGTCTAAGAGTATTTCGCATAGGTTTTCTCCCTCTTCGAGTTGAACCCCCGGCCTCAGAGCTAGACCGTCCGCTCTCGTAAATACGGCGGCGAAGTAGTCGTTCAACACGTTGGCGATGTCTGTTTCTGACTTCCGTAACACGCCATTGTCATCTCTCAGCGGTCATATGTTATGACGAATCGGTTTGCGGCTATTGTCATGCAGGAAGAATTCTTTCTGAGACTCTTTACAGAGCGAGGCCACCCAAACTTCCTCACTGCGCTTTGCTCTGTGCACCAGTGCTTTAACTTGCCTAAACTTTTCCCTGTATTGAATAAGCCTTTCTTCATTATGGTTGGCTTTCCAGTTGTTGTAGGTTGTTTTACCGTTCCTTATAGGTGCGGCGATACCACGATTGAACCATTTTAGGTGGATAAGTTTGAAGGTAGCGACGTGAGAGGGTCTGTCACATGGAATGTGGACGGAAAACATTATGTGCGGTGATTGCTCTCGCCCAGACACTCTTCAACGCTGAGTCCAGATATCATGTCGTCCTCTGTAGTTAACACCAAGTCTAACATGTTATCACCCCTCGTTGGATCCTCGACCCACCGTGTCAGGAAGTTATCCTGAGCGAACTCAATCAGTCTCCTCCCTTCAGCATCGCCTGACCAGTTCCTCTAGTTAATCCCACGGGAGTTGAAGCCATCTATGAGCAAACTCGTGCGACTATTTACCAGGTCGGTGAGCTTTGCGTATAGGCTTGAGTTTGACTCTTCTGACTGTCTTTGCGGCCTGCACACCACTACTACTCGATAAGAGGATCTGGTAAGTTCTATATATAGCCCTAAAATCTCATGATCACATCTCACCTTGCATTCCACAGCGGAAAACAATCCTAGACGTATACCATAACAGCGCCGACCTCTCGAAAACGTCAGTCATGGTGGAACATTGTATAACCGGGGATCACAAACTCACCCTCGAAATCTCGATTGTCAGTAAAGATTCACGTATCTACGATAGCCGCGATATCTATTCTGTTATCGGAGGTCATTACTGCCACAACTTCATCACACTTGTATTGTATCGACCTCGCGTTAAAAATTAAAACTTTTTGGGGAATGCTAGCTAGCCTTCACGCACCCTGCACTAACGCGTTTCCCGGCGACTCGGTTGTTGGAGTGTTTTTTTCAGAAAGTGGCACATCCCCATGTGCTCCTGCCGAGTTCCTGGGCCTTCTTCCCCTGGGAACGATTCTTCGTCACCGGCATGGCTTCCATTCCTCCTCTCGGGTTTTGGTGTAGCAGGGCCTCCTGTATCAAGATATCCCGCATTGACCTGCTCTCGCGGCTCGTCCTGAGTCTCTTGCTTGTTGGTACCCGTCGAGTCCTGCTTGGCTCGTCCAGTGCAACCTTCAACAAGCAAAAGGCATACTGGCGATTAACTAACCAGAAACTTACTTTCTCGGTCTTTAGAGAGGTAAAAAAACAGAGATAAAGTGAGAGAGACAAAGTGAAAGCGAAATAGAAATAGAGAGAATTAGAAGAAAAGAGAGAACGGGAGGGAGAGTGTATGGGAGGAATGGCTCTTTGATGTTTATTTATTTCTTGACTGAAGTTGCCCCTCGAAACATTGTCTTCTAGTAATCTGATTCATAGTATTCTTGTAGGCTGAGATTCTTTCTTCTTTAAGTTGGCTGGATTAATTCTTTTTCTTGATGTATCTTCCTTTTTAACGACGATGTGATGATTCCTTCTAATTCTGATGACGTGATAACTTCTTGATGCTTCTTGACGATTTTGATGGGATGAGATGAGTTGAGACGAGTTAGCCCTTGAAGTCGTTTTCTTTTCCGTTTTCCTTGACAGCGGTTTTCTCTTGAGTTGTCCTTAAAGCGTTTTTCTTGGTCTCCGTTTTCTTCGAAAATTTTCTTTGTAAAAACTGTGGACTTTGGGGTTCGATCTTGGGTCTTTTGAATCCTGAGGATAGCACTCTACCATTACGCTACGGCAAAGTCCGTCCTGACTTGGTAATTTAATGGGCTATTTATATTCTCGCTTTTTGGAAGGAAGTTTTTCTCTTATACATCTTCGCACCCCTACAAGTGGGAGGGTGGAGGAAGGAGAGAGGGAAGGGTGGAGAGGGAGAGAAGGAGAGAGGGAAGGGTGGAGAGGGAGAGAAGGAGAGAAGAGGGGATGGATGGAGATAATCAGAGAGAAGCAGAGAGAGACCAAGGTAGAAACAGAAAGAGCTACAAGGAGCTACAAGGAAAATAAGTACCCTAGAAGACCTTACGGTTCATACAAGGAGGGTACTTTTGGCGCAATCTTCGAAGGTGTCCGTTGGCAACCTCGAAGATCACTCGCGAGGATCTTAACGGCGATTTCGCAAGACTTTATTAAGTCTTGACTTGAACTGGTCAACAGATTCACTGTTGACAACTTCCGTCGGAAGTGCGTTCCAAATACCGCAGATACTGTAAGTAAAGAATTTCCCACACAGATCACGGTGTATCGCTTCAGTTCAAGTTTAAAGCCGTGATTTCTTGTTCTCCCCTCGCTGAGCTGAAAAATATCCCCGTAGTCCAGTCTGTCGAAGCCTCGAAGTATATTAAACACTTCGATAAGCTGACCACGTAGTCTCCGGGTCTCCAGCGAGAACATATATAATTCCCTTAATCTATCTTCATAACTTTTATGTCTGATAGAGGGAATCAGTTTGGTTGCCCTGGCTTGGACACGTTCCAATCTCGCGATGTCCTTTCTAAATGAAGGACTCCAAAATTGCGCGGCATACTCAAGGTGCGGTTGGACGAGGGAGTTGTACAGACACAGTACTATATCCTTGTTTTGATATCCAAACTGTCGCTTTATATACCCTAACATCCTTTGGGCTTTCTTCTCCACCTCAATACACTGTTTCGAGAACTTGAGGTCACTGGTGATAGTTACACCCAAGTCCTTCTCAGTGTCGGTGGATTCAAGAGCAGTGCTCTTAAGGAGATAGGGTGACTGGGGATATCGGTGGCCGATATGCATCACTTTGCATTTTTTTATGTTGAAAAGCATTTGCCACGTATCAGACCACTCCCCAATCTTTCGAAGATCATCTTGCAGGCAGGCAGTATTTCCATCTTTTGAAACGTTTATACCAAGCTTGGTATCGTCGGCAACCATGTCACCGTCCATGTATTTGGCGTAGATGATGAATAGTAGTGGTCCCAGGACTAAACCTTGAGGCACTCCGCTAGTAACGGGCACCCACTCAGAAGCCTCTCCATTCAACACCACCCGTTGCCGTCTGCCATTTAGCCAGTTTTCTATCCAGCCTGCTACTTTTCCCTCTATGCTGAGAACTCGCACTTTCCGGAGAAGGCGGCGGTGTGGTACCTTATCAAAGGCTTTCTGAAAGTCTAAGTACACCCCCTTGTCCCGATCGTGCTCACTGAAGACGAAGTGGAAGAATTCCACAAGGTTCGTCAGGCATGACCGTTGCCTTCGGAAGCCGTGCTGGGAACTCCTCAGTAGCTGATTTGACTCTCAATGCGACGTCATTTTCTCCACCATCATGCTTTCCATGAGTTTACCGACTATCGAAGTCAGACTGATAGGTCTGACAGAAAGAGAGGGACGATGAGATTAAGACAGAGACAAAAAGAGAGACAGAGATACAATAAAAAATACAGATAGAGAGAGATAGAGACAGAGATAAAGAAAGGGAGAAACAGAGACAGAGAGATACAGAAAGAGATATTGAGATAGACAGATACAAAGTGAGACAGAGAATGACAGAGAGTGACAGAGAGAGACATAAAAGAGATAGAAAGAAAGATATAAGGAGGAAGAGACAGAAAGAGACAGAGATAGAGATAGAAAGAGAAACGAAGAGAGAAAGAAAGAGACAGAGAGATAAATAAAAAGATATAGAGAAAGTGAAAGACAGAAAGAGTGACAGAGAGAAACAAAAAGAATGAAAGAGAGGGAGACAGAGAGATCGCGAGTAACACTAAGAGACAGTGAGATACATAAGAGAGACAGACAAAAAGATAGAGACAAAAAGAGAAAGAAAGAGAGACAGAAATAGATAGAGTGAAGGGGAGAGGGAAATGAAGAAGGAGAGGGGAGAGTCAAAGGAGTCACAAAGAATAGTAGTACCTCGAACGGACATTGATGATCATACCAAAGAGGTACTATTTTGCAAAAGCCCTAACATGTAGCATGAGAAAAAGCATAGCAGAGAAGAAGGCTCTCCCTACCCACCTCTTGAATCTTAAAGGCATCTATTAGCTGGCCTCGTAATCGGCAAGTCTCCAGGGAAAAAGGCCCCAATTCTTGAAGCCGACGCTGATAACATTTATGCCTAAGGGATGGAACTAACTTGGTAGCCGGGCCTGGAGCCGTTCCAGTCTATCTCTGCCCTTAGGCAGTGTAGGGGACCAGAATTGAACGACGTACTCGAGGTGACGTCTGACTAGAGAGTTGTACAATTTGAAGACAATCTCCTTGTTTCGGAAGGGAAATTGCTTCTTTATGTATCCGAATTGTCTTTGTGCTTTTTTCTACATCGGCACACTGCCGGACAAAGTTTAGCTCGCTGCTGAGTTGCACACCGAAGTTCTTTTCCAGTTCAGTCACCTCCAGAACTATACCTAACAAGTAGTAGACTTTTCCAGGATTGGCATGGCCGATGTGCATGACCTTGCAGTTGTTAAGTTTGAATGGTATCTGCCGCCTACTAATTTTGTATCGTCCGCGAACTTGGATGTCGAGCAAAGCAACACATCCTCTATATCATTTATATAGATGATGAACAAGAGAGGACCGAGCACGGAAACCTGGGGCACCCCACTACTGACGGGGGCCCATCTTGAGAGTACTCCGTTTATTCCCACTCTTTGTCGCCTATCTGACAACCAGCTGATGACAGCTGCGCGGACTTTGCGAATGTTCGAGGGAGAAGGGGGGGGGAGGGGAAGAGGCAGGGTAAGTGAAGGGGGTAGTGTTTTTGGAAACCCATATCTCATAGCTTGAGAGAAAGTATAGTAAATTTGAAAGCTCTCCCTACCCACCTCTTCCACCCGAATCATTCGGGCATTGGAAATCGAAAAAGACACCTAGTTTGGGGAATAAAAGAACAGTCAGGAATTTTTATAGAAGAAATGAACTTCTTTCTATATGAAGTACAATCCTAAGTTTACGATAACTTTTATAATTAGCAACAAATATTATTTTTAATACTTAATATTTCTTATAACTATTTAACCTATTTTTAAATGTCTCAACTGTGGGAAGGGAGAGAGAGAGATGAAAGAGAGATAAGAGAGAGAGAAAGAAAAAAGTGAGAGAAAAGAGTGAAAGACAGAGAGAGAAATAGAGCATAGTGAGATATCGAGAAAGAGAGACAGACAAACAGAAAGAGAGAGGCAGATTGAAAGACTGAGAGAGGCAGAGAGAGAGACAGAAAGACAGAGAGAGGGTGAAAGAAAGAGAGACAGACAGACAGACAAAGAGAAAGAGAGACACACACAAAGATACACAGATAGAGACGGAATGAGATTTATATGTATGCAGGCATCCCTCAGTCTAGGAAGACTATGGATTTACATTTTGTGATGTCAATCCAGGTTGGGAGCAGCCTCTAGTGTGGCTCGCCAGTCCGATGCGGGAATGGCAAACCCTCTGGTACCGCAAACAGATAAATGATGATGGAGGTCTATTTGTCTGGTCGGAAGCCTTTCTTCTCTGTCTCTGCTTCAGACTGTTGGACGTGTCTTTTCAAAGTTGGATAGGCCTTTACATACCACTTGTCTCCAGGTCGCTTGCTCTGAGGCTGAGCCTTGCCAGGTCTTTGTGTCGATGTTCAGGGCCCTCATGTCTCTTTTACAAATGTCGTTTTAGTGCAGTTGTGGTCTGTCTGGTGGCTGTTTCCCTTGTGTCAGCTGTTATTTGGGGATCCGGCCGTCGTCCATGCGCAGAACGTGCTTAAGCCAACGCATGCGTCTCTGTTTCAGCAGATAGTACATAGTTGGGATTTCAGCTCTCTGCAGGACAATGGTTTTGGGAACTTTGTCCTGCCGTTTGATGTCCAGGATGCGTCGCACACAGCGCATGTGGACGGTGTTGAGCTTGTGTTCATGTCGTGCTCGTATGGTCCAAGACTCGCTGACGTACAGGAAGGTACTCACAATACAGACACTGTAGACATGAACTTTGGTGTGTTCTAAGAGCTTATTGTTAGTCCACACGCTCGTCTTCAAGTTGACCATGGTGGTGGAGGTTTTGCCGATTCACTTAATGAGCTCAGTGTCAAGAGAGATGGAGTCAGAGATGGTGGTGGAGCTCAGGTACACAAAGTCTTGGACGAATTTCAATACGTGGTTGGAGATGCAGATGTGAGGTAGGGAATCTGCATCTTGTGCCATGATTTGTGACTTCTTTAGACTGATAGTGAGGCCAAAGTCTTGACAGGCATGGCTGAACCAGGTCATGAGTTGCTGGAGATTGACGGCTGAGTGGGCGGGGATTGCACCATCGTCAGCAAAGTGAAGGTCTCGAAAGTATTTCAGCCATCGAGCAGGCACAGTTCTGATCAACGGCTTACGTGCCCAAACGGCCACTTTTCAAGACTTTGTCCAGTCTTGACTTGAACTGATCAACAGAATTCCTGTTGACAACTTCCACTGGAAGTGCGTTCCAGCTACCACATATGCTGTATGTGAAAAATTTCCTATACAGATTGCGGTGTTACGCTTCAGCTCAAGTTTGTATCCGTGATTTCTAGTTCTGCCCTCACTAATTTGGAAGATATCAGTGTAGTCTACATTGTCGAAGCCTCGAATTATTTTAAACACTTCGATAAGCTGACCACGTAGTCTCCGGGTCTCCAACGAGATCAGACATAATTCCTTTAATCTATTGTCGTAACTTTTGTGTCTGATAGAGGGAATCAGTTTGGTTGCCCTGGCTTACACACGTTCCAATCTCGCGACATCCTTTCGAAATGTAAGACTCCAAAATTGTACGGCATACTCCAGGTGCGGTCGGAAAAGTGAATTGTACAAACAGAATACTATTTCCTTGTTTTGATATCCAAACTGTCGCTCTATATAGCCTAACATCCTTTGGGCTTTTTTCTCCGCCTCTATGCATTGTTTCGAGAACTTGAGGTCACTAGTGATTGTTACACCCAAGTCCTTTTCGGTATCAGTGCGTTCGAAAGCAGTGCCCTTAAGGATATACTGAGATTGGGGGTTTCGGTGGCCGATATATATCACTTTGCATTTGTTCACGTTAAAAGGCATTTGCCACGTGTCCGACCGCTCCCCAATCTTCCGAAGATCATATTGAAGGCGGGCAGTATTTCCTTCCTTTGCGACGTTCATACCAAGCTTGGTATCATCGGAAAATTTAGAAATCTTGGCAACCATGTCACTGTCCACGTCGTTGACGTAGATGATGAATACTAGTGGTCCCAGGACAGAACATTGAGGAACACAGCTAGTAACGGGCACCCACCCAGACGCCTGTCCATTCGACACTACCCGTTGCCGTCTGCCACTTAGCCAGTTCTTTATCCAAATTGCTATATTTCCGTCTATGCCCAGCGCACGCACTTTACGGAGGAAGTGGCAGTGTGGTACCTTATAAAAGGCTTTTTGAAATGAAAGTCTAAGTAGATAACATCTCCGCTTTATCCCGATCATGCTCACTGAAAACGAAGTGGAAGAATTCGACATGGTTCGTTAGGCATGACCATTGCTTCGGAAACCTTGCTGGGAACTCTTCAGTAGAGGGACAGACAAACCTACAGAGGAAGACACATAGAAAGTCAGAGAGATAGAGAGAGAGAGAGAGAAAGAGAGAGAGAGAGAGAGAGAGAGAAAGAGATAGTTACAGGGAAAGTAAGTACTCCAAAAGACCATTCTAAATATATGTAATACTGCGTATAAGGCATAGGATGCTAGAGATGAAGTCTCTCCCAATCCACTTCTCCCATCCCCCCCCCCGTTTCAGCGCTTGGAAAAGTGAAATATATACCTGATAATGTTGAAAAATAGACTCGACCAGGAAATTTTAACAAGAAAGCACGAACACGAATATATACGTAATAAATACTAACATATCTTACTAATCTAAACTTAGAACATGCTCTTTAATTTCTTTTTTCATCAACATGCAATGATTTGTCTAATAATTTTACATACTAGCTCTAGTCTAATTTTAAAAGTCTTAACTGAACTATTGGACACCACTACTTCCGATTGCAGATGATAACAACTGTATAGGATATTTTGAGAGATATAGGCGTCTAAGATTTTTTTATTTGGAAAGCTTGACAGTAATACAATAGTTTGTTAATATATTAAAATAAATAATATTATAACAACATCTTACTAATATAAACTTAGAACATGCTCTTATTTTCTTCTTTTTATTATCAAGATACAATGTCTTGTCACTTGTTATCTAATGTCTATAATTATTTAGTCCAATCTAGTTTTTAAAGTCTAACTAAACTACTGGAGAACCCTTCTTAAGGTAGCTGGTCCCAGATGTTTACAATTTTGTAGGAAATCAGTTTCCACAAAAATTAGTTCGAAAAATTTTCACCGCCATTTTCATACCATAATTTCTTGTATAATTTGTGCTAATTTCGATCAAGTCGAATAGTCTACATACATTATCTATTCCTCTCAAGATTTGAACTATTCTATTAGTTATCCTCTCAAATATCTTGTTTCTAGCCTAAATAAGTTTAGCCTTTCTAGTCTTGTATTACTTTTGATATATAAACTCCAAGATCTTTATCATTATCACTTACTATAAATATTTGATCAAAAGGTTTATATTATAATCTTGGGTTTTTATATCACACATACATTAATTACCTTATACTTATCAAGATTTAAGGGCAGTTCCCGTTGTGCTATCTTATCAATATCATTTTGAATTTCTAAAACATCCTGTTCAGTAACTATTTCCTTTTCCTAACTTGCAGTCATCTGCGAATTTAGAAATTTTAGACGGCAAGTCATCATCTACATCATTAACATACATAATAAAAAGCAAAGGTCCAATGACAGAACCTTGAAGAATACTACTACTCACAGGCGTCCATTCTGACTCTTTCCCGTTAATGACGACTCTCTGCTTACGATCAATGAGCTAATTCTCAATCTATTTTGCTATTTCGCCCTCTATTCTTAAGGTTCTTGCTTTAAACATCAAACTTTTTGTGCTTTGTGAAATTTAAATACTAAATATCAGCTGATCTGTTATTGTCATACTCGGTATTAATATAATGGACAAAAAGTCTAATAAATTTGTCTCCTAAGCCATGCTAAAAATCATTTAATAGTTTGTTCTTTTCTAAATGCTCAACTAGTTTCTCAGCAATACAGGAACATTTTTTTAATCATCAGAGACCTGAGCAAACTTTTCTCGTGGCATTTTCCTCGCTGATTTCAAATCTGACTTTAGAATTTCTTTAGCACATCAGGTTTTCGAGATATTTGAAAATGCAATATGACCGCGGTCGCTGATAGAATATAGCGTTTTACTCTGATTTATTTGCCGAAACTGGTGATATATGGATGCATAGCGCCATTGCTAGACAAAAATTGCCTTCTGTATATCTCCATGAGCATTGAGAAGTAAAACTGACACAAAATGATGCATTTAACATATAGAAACTCTAAAATTTATCATTCTCTTTTTGGCGTAAACATATGATAGAGATAAATAGCTATGTTTGGTTTATTCTACAAGCATCATAAAGTTAATAGTACTTATATTGCATGTATAAGAATGGTAAACAATGATTGAGGGGCTAATAAGTCAAAACTCGAATTGATAAACGCTGTGCATGGGATTTACGTTTGTATTTTTTCTCAGGATTATCACGATACAACATCCAACAATGATCTCCCACCATGCTCTCATTCCAAAATCCTTGATAGCGAGTTTCCATGGTCTTGATATCCTAGTGGAAACGTTTACCTTAGTGGTCACTTGCAGCTCCAAGATTTTCTGGGGAAAAGTCTAGGTACGAATGCAGGAAATGGATTTTAAGTGACATACGGCATCCCATTTCTTTATAAGATTGAAGAAGGTTTTCCACGCCATCTCTATTTGCAGGTGACTTGTTGATACCCAGAAAGTTTGCACATAACCACTTGAAGGCTAGCCATGCATTTAGTTCAAGAGGAGTGAGGGTCTTCTCGAAGTCAGGGTCTGCTAAAACCTCCCTGATTTGTGGTCCCACAAATATGCCTTCTTTTAGTTTTGCCGCGCTCAGTTGTGGAAATTCTTTGCACAGATATTGGAATCCCTCCCTGAGAATTGTCCTTAGCCATTGCTTTCAAGAAGTTTTTCATTAGACCTAGTTTCAAATGAAGAGGTGGCCGATATATTTCTGAGGCTCTACCAGGGGGACAGACTGAACACTGCTTATTCCAGGCTCATATGTAGATTGAAGTGACCAGTCACGCTTGTCATAATGTTTTGCAGTGGCACGTCTATCCCACAGGCAGAGGAATTAACAGTACTTCGTGAATCCTCCTTGCATACCCATTAGCATGCCTAGGACTTTTAAATCACCACAGATGTATCACATTTTTCTCGAGTAAGAATTTTTCTGTAGTCGAGATGCTAGAAGTTCTACTTTCTCCTTTGACAGTGACAGATCTCTCACAAGATCATTCAAATCTTCCTGAGTAAATAACTTTAGCTCAGAGTTAGCATCCTCATATTCCACATCCACATCTAATGTGCATGCACCTTCAGTACTGCTATCATCACTGATATCATCAGGTACGAGGCCATCATCAGGTGGAACTGGAATTGGCAAAGATACATCATTTGGAACTGGCCTGCACGCCGAATCCATGGTTGGATAAACAATTTAGTGCTTGTTTTTTGCAGAAAACCCTTTTGTGGTCATACTGAAGAATAGCAATCTTCGAGATGGTCTCTGGGCTCTCTCCATATTATAGGAACAGCGAAGGGCATTGAAGCTTTCTTTTTGTTAATCCAGTCAGGTAATCCATTGAAGCAGGAAGTACAAATTTGGTGTGGTGCCCATGCTTTATCTTGGTCACCCAGAGGGCAACCGAAGTAGAGTTTGTACATTTTCTTTATATCATTTGTGATAGTACGCTGCTGAGATTTTGTTTTAAAATGCCCACATACATAATAGAATTTATATTGATGATCTTTGCACTCTCGAGGCATTGTTACTGCTTTGTGGGAATATTTGGAAACCTCTTATGATCAACGCAGAAGGAGCCGCTTAGAAGATGCACATCACATGAGGAACCTGAAAGCATAAAACAGAATTATAAATAATTGCGCAAAATATGCATGCGGGTTATAAATGTAAATAAATTCTTCTCTATACCCCTTTAACCAGCAAGAACTCACGAAGCATCTAGTTCGCTCATCTTAGCAGTACAATAACGATGCATGCAATAGAGCAATACCAGTAATATACTACATTTTATAATCGCAGGCGGCCATTTTGAATTTTTGGCATATCTTAAAAACGGTACGTGCTAGAGCAAAACCGAAGGCAGATTCGGATTCAACGTGGAAAATGCATTTAGAAAAGTATAGTAAGGTCTCTGATGAAAAATGCATGTTGACCACCAGTGTAATTACTAGCTAGTTCTTTAAATCCATTTTAAAATATTGGCGTTACATTTAGTATCTTCCAATCTTGAGGAACGATTCCACTTTCTAATGATAAATTAAAGATCTGTGTTAAGTGTTCAGCCACTTGATTTTTTATTTCTTTTAGAACTCTTGGAGATATTTTATCCGGTCGTAGAAATTTATATTTATTTATTTTCTCAATAAGCTTTCTTATAGTGTTGACGGTGCATCCAATCGATTCAAGTGGTCTATTGCCAGTATGTTTAATAGTTGGTGTGAAATTATTAATTATACTCTCTTTTGTAAACAATAGTTTAAAGTATTTATTTAAAGTATTACCTACATCAATATCGTTAAATTGTAACGTATCATATTTATCTTTTATTGGGCCAATGCTGCTTTTTATTATTTCATTTGGCTCTTTTGATTTCATCTTTAACTTTTCTTTTCAATTCTACATAATGATTTCTATTTTCTATGCTCCTATTAGATTTTAGCATTCTATGCGCTTTATCTCCGTATAACCATTTATGTTAATTGAGATTTTTGACGTTACTGACATTTAATGGTACGAATTGAGCCTGTTCATTAATTTCTTCAATATTTAAGGTGTAATCGCTCAAACTCATCTTTATCCCAGCAAAATTACCTTTTTGTCAATTTAATTTAGTGATGACCTTTTTCTATGATGGTTATTACCAATTCTCTCTCTTAGATTTAGATTTTAAATTAATTCATCGTCTGAAGTTAACGTTAAATCCAGTATATTTTCGCTTCTTGTTGGTTCTCTGCCCCATTGAGTTATTAAATTTTCATCTATCGAACTGCGCAATCTTTGTCCTCAGAGTCGCCAGTTTTCACAAACCAGTTTACTTTAGAGCAATTAAAATCTCCAATGAACAATGATAGCTTATCTTTACTGATATTGATCATGAATTCATAAAATTGATTATCTACCTGCAAAAGTTGATGTGGCTTCCTGTAAACCAAATTGACATATTAATTCTTTTTGGGTTTAGTTTAATTCCTATTACTTCAAAAGTAGAGTCAATGCTATAATCTATAGGATGCAAATCTTTACGGTAATTGAAAATCTAAAATAAAAACACTCAAGTGGCAGTGAATCCACGATTCTGTGATATCGTTAATGCCGTAGTTCTTAATCGATATTAACGCTCTAAACTCTGAAAACTTGTTTCTAATTGACCTCGCATTGAATAATATGGCTTTGAATGTACTTATCCAATTTCTTCTATTGAGGAGCATGGGCCGTTTCCCTGTGCTAATTGTTTTTCTAGTACCGGAGGTTTATTATCCAAAAGGTTTCTTAAGTTTATCTGTAGCAATTCTTCATATATTATTTTCCTTTTCCGCAAAGCTAGATCACATCTTGAGTATGCCTTTCTTTGTTGTGCATAAATAAAACCAGAAATCAACTAATTTAATATGTTCTTCTTTGCAAATATTTTTTAAATGTTGGTTTCTGCCAACAATTATTCTATTCCATTATCTGTTTTCGATTTGATTGTTTTAACCATTTTCGTGGAATATTTTATTAATTATGCTTTCTGATCCAGCGTAGACTTTTCCGTTATAAACATCGTTACTTCCAACATTAACTATAAGTGGGCAGTTTTTGCTGTTTATCTCGAAGTTGCTTTTTTCTTCTGTTACTTGATTAATTATTTATTACTTCTAGGTATCTGCGAAATTTGCGTTTCATGCTGTTTTAAGTTCCGAATTGATCTATTTGAGTTCTAATTATCTAATCAGCAACTACGAGAGGCAGTCAATAAGTTTTGCGAATCGGTAGGGCAAAACAGAGGAAGGGGGATGGCTGTTTGTAGGGGTTTTAGGACAAGTTATGACAAGTCAGGACCTGCAGCCGCATGCCCCTGCCTCGTCTATTTAAGAAGCAGTAGCTGATCTCAGATCGTCAGTCACAAACTTTTCAACAATGGAGAAGGTTGAGCACCGCGCAGTGATCGAATTTTTGACCAAGGAAGGCAAGAATGCAAAAGAGATCCATGAATGCATGGTTGAAGTGTACACCGACACCGACCCTTTCGATGCAACCATTGCTCGCTGGAATAGGGAGTTCCGCCATGGTCGTGAGTCCCTTGAAGATTACCCCCATCCAGGACACCCATCAGACGTGACCAACGAGGACAATGTGGCCCGTGTGGAGAGGAGGATCCTCGAAAATCGACGGGTGAAGGTCGAAGAAATCGAGCGATAACTTGGAATATCACATGGAAGTGTTATGAACATCATCCACGACAATTTGGCCATGACCAAGGTCTCTGCCACTTGGGTCCCTAGAAACCTCACGCCCCATGATCGACTTCAACGTCGTCAAAGTCCACAAGGCCAGAGTTACACAAGCTGCCCTGCGCGAGTGCGGATTCGAGGAGCTCAACCACCCCCCCTACAGTCCAGATCTGGCCCCTGGCGACTACTTTTTATTCCGCCAGCTCAAGGCTGCACTGCGTGGACGCCGGTTTGGGGACGATGAAGATATCCAGCTCGCCGTCCAGGAGTGGATTGAACAGCAGTCGGGAGATTTCTGGTTGTCGGGAATTCGAATCCTCAGGGACAAGTGGCGCAAGTGCATTGAAGTCGAGTGTACTTATATTGAAAAATAATAAAACACTTTTCCTCATATCTCGTTTCTTTATATCCGAATAGCAAAACTTGTTGACCGCCCCTCGTAAGTACGTTTATTTTTACTTAGACAGAATTTCAAATCTATTTTGTGTCGATATAACTGGTTCTTGTATGTTTGGTTTTATTGGGCGCTTATTTATGACTTCAATATTTTTTTTCATTTTCGCGTATGTTTGTTTTATCCATTCTACTTGTAAGCAGTGTAACTTCATGTTAAAATTAAACAATATTCGGATCAACTCTGGCTATTGCACATCAATGCAATTCATAAGTTCTACCGTTTACTGCATTTCTCATTTACAAACATCACATACAACAGAACGTGAACTCAATGGTAAATCAACTAACATCACATACAACATAACGTCAACTCAATGGTAAATCAACCAACATTGGCTAAAACAACGGTGATCGAGCAAGAGTTAAAACAATGCAATCGTCAACTGAAACTCAACAAGGTCCATTCAAGACCCCACATGCCTTCCTCATTAAACCCCATCGCTTCGTTGGACGTTTGTGAACTTATTCTCCTCTCTCAAGCCATAATAGAAGAAGAAAAGATATCTTCCATCATTCAAAAAGTGCCCATAAGTATCTTAATTAAATTTAGGTACATTTTATTCAATGGGGAAAAGATGAGAGCATATGACGAACTGAGGGAGGCCTTCCGAAAGGAATTTGGGGATCCCAATTTGAGGATCTAAGGGAACTCCTTAATACTAAAGAGATGGGAGATAAGTGTCCTGCCAGCTTCTTAAATCATTTAAAGGACCTCATCAAGGCAAAAGGCGCGCAATCTGACCTTTTTTGACCGTCTCCTCACCGAAATTTTCATGCAGGGTGTCCTAGAGTATATTAGGCCCCTGGGACTTATGTCATCACCAGCTGGCAAAAGCAGCTTAATAGCTTTTTGTAAATCCATATGTAAATTTAGGTAGTTCAGAAAATTACGGCCCTCAGCTTAATTCTTTCACTTCACAGATTCGGATAACCTTAAGTTCCGCTTGGGAACGACCGGAGAGTGTTGAAATTCCATCTCCCATAATGAGGGATTTAGCAGCCACGTTATCGAGGATTGAGAGAGACCTCAGTCGGCTGAAACTGCAGCAAAAGACACAGACCAAGCGACGGCAGGAGTATGGTGAGCGGAGAGATAGGACCCGTTCGTGTTCACGTAAAAGAAACCAACGAGGAAACCTCAGCAGAAAAGGTGAGACGCAGCAATTTTCACAATCATCTTCTGAACCTTGTGGAATTCTTCCACTTCGTGTTTAGTGAGCACGATTGGGACAAGGCGGTGGATGTGGTGTACTTAAACTTTCAGAAAGCCTTTGATAAGGTACCACACCACCGCCTTCTCCGGAAAGTGCGAGCGCTGGGCATAGACGGAAAAGTAGCCGGATGAAACGAGAACTGGCTAAGTGGCAGACGGCAACGGGTGGTGGTGAATGGACAGGCTTTTGAGTGGGTGCCCGTTACTAGCGGGGTGCCTCAAGGTTCTGTCCTGGGACCACTACTATTCATCATCTACGTCAACGACATGGACGGTGACATGGTTGCCAAGATTTCCAAATTTGCCGATGATACCAAGCTTGGTATGAACGTTGCAAAGGATGGAAATACTGCCCGCCTGCAGGAAGATCTTGGGAAGATTGGGGAGTGGTCGGACACGTAGCAAATGCCTTTTAACGTGGGGAAAGGCAAAGTAATGCATATCGGCCACAGAAACCCCCAATCTCAGTATATCCTTACGGGCACTGCTCTTGAATCGAGTGACACTGAGAAGGACTTGAGTGTAACAATCACTAGCGACCTCAAATTCTCGAAATAGTGCATCGAGGAAGAGAAGAAAGCCCAAAGGATGTTAGGCTACATAAAGCGCCAGTTTGGATACCGTAACAAGGAGATAGTACTTTGTCTGTACAACTCCCTCGTTCGGCTGCACCTGGAGTATGCCGTACAATTTTGGAGTCCTTCATTTCGAAAGGACATCGCAAGGTTGGAACGCGTACAAGCTAGGGCAACCAAACTGATTCCCTCTATCCGACATAAAAGTTATGAGGATAGACTAAGGAAATTAGATCTGTTCTCGTTGGAAACCCGTAGACTGCGTGGTCAGCTCATCGAAGTTTTCAAAATACTCCTTCACCTAATCCCAACTTTCTATTCTCCTCACATCACGCATTTCAACTGAACCTTAAATATTTAATCTTCAAATTCCATCTCAAATTCTCTTTCTTTAAACTAGAAAGGCATGAGGAAAAAGGGTCTACATCTCCTGCCCTCACGTCACTTACTCAGGTAGGTCATCTCTTTCGCATTTTTTACCAACTTTCTGGTTTCTCATTCGTGGTGGAAACTAGTGCATAATGCAGTTTTATACCAACTTCTAAGGGCAATAAGGCTTGTACTTCCTCAGATTTAATTCTAAAGGCAGCTAATTCGACCAATATTAAGACTTATGGAAGGCGTAAGCTTCAAGTCTGGCTGAGGTAGATTTTCCAATATTGGGCTTCAATTTTCTTTCGGCTCACGACCTCTTGGTCGATTTTCGTCACTGCAAGCTTGTCGATCGCAAAACTCTACTCATGTTTCTAGTTCGTACTCCATTTCACAGAGTTTCCTCATATCTTTTCGTCTCCCACCCACCGAGCCCCCATTCCAGCGCCTTCTGCAGGACTTTCCTGACATTACCCTTCAACCTTCGAAGGATAGGCGCATCAAACATAATGTGATGCATCGGATCGAGACGACATGTATTCTCCCGACCTCGTCGCCTACTCCCAAATATACTTTCTACAATCCGTGATGAATTCCAATTAATGTGGATGCTGGCATTTGTAGGCCTTTCTCTTCCATAACTTCCCCAAATCTACGGCGGGGGAATTTAAAGCCGTCGGGGATTACAGAGGCTTACGTGATAACAACTCCTGACCGCTATTCAGTGCCGTACATAACTGATTTCACCTCATCTCTCTCCTGCTGTACAATCTTTTCTCACCTTCCTTGATGAGGTTCTTTCTTTCAACCAGAGCACTAATTAATCGGAAGATATTTCGAAGCCTAACATCACCACTCCGTTTGGCTCTTAGGAAATGATTAAAATGCCCTATTGTTTGCCAAATTTTAGCCAGACCTTCCAATGTTTTATGGACCAAGTTCTGAGAGGTCTTCTCTTTGTCTTTTGCTATATTAATGACCTGCTAATAGCATCTTCCTCGTTCGATGAATACCTTTCTCACTTCGTCAAATCTTTTCTCGCCTTCAAGAGTACAGTATGGTATTTAACACTTCTAAGTGTCTTTTTTGGTGTCTCGCAACTCTCCTTCTTGTGACACCATGTTTCCAGGGTCAAAATTAGCCCACTCGAATAAAAATTTACCGTGATACGCAATTTTTCTCAACATACATCATTCAAGCAGTTCAGAAGTTTCTGTGACATGGTCAATTCTAACACAGATTTATTCTAAATTTTGCCCAGGTCATGCAACCTATCAACTATATGCTATTAAAGACCAAAAAGAACTCTCATTTCGGGTGGTCTATGGAGGCGTACGAATTATTTGCTCGCACTAAAGATGCTATTGCCCACGCTGCGGGGTTGGCTCATTCTTCTCCAGGAACCCTCATCAGCGTCGCCTTAGACGCATCCACAACTCACGTAGGTGCAACCTTGCAGCAGAAGATTGGCAACATGTGGCAACCTCTTGCTTTCTTTTCTCGCTCTTTTTCTGACTCTCAAAAAGATATAGTACGTTCTCATGTTAGCTAATTGGTATATACCTCGCAATCCGTCACTTCAGTCCATATTTAGAAAGACGTGACCTGACCATTTTTACTGACCATAAGCCTTTGGTCGATGCTTGCTCGTTTTGTTCCACAGCTTCATCCACACTGCAGTTGATACTAGTCACCTTGACTTTATCATGCAGATGACGAGCAATATTTGCTATGTTCCTGGCTCTTCAAATGTCGTACCGGACGCGCTTTCCCGCATTTCCCTAATTTCCGGCACACAACTAACATACTGCGCGCATCGATAATGAGACAATAGCGCAAGACCAGGAATAAGATGGAGACACGTAAACACTGCGTTACTCTTCTCAACTCGCTGTTCGCGATGACGAATTACCAGACAGTCCTTCCAGGCGCATCCTGGTCGACTGTTCATTCCCTGAGTATCCTCCAACTCTCATTCTTTTCACTTACCTTCAGCATATTTTCGACCAAATTCACGGTCTTTCACAGACTGGTATCAATACAAAACGCAAGATAGTCGCACAACGCTTCGTATGGGCTGGTATGAAAGCCAAAGTGTCCAAATGGACTTGCTCATGCCTGGCATGTCAGCATGCCAAAGTTCATCGCCACATGAAAACTTTTATGGTCCCTTTCCCTCTTCCTTCGTTATGTTTTGACGCCGTTCACGTAGACCTAGTAGCTCTTCTGCCTTACTCTTGTGGTTGCAATTATCTTCTCACCATGATCGATCGTTTCACCCGTTGTCCAGAGGCGGTTCATATTTCGGACATCAGAGCTTCCATCGCAGTCGAGCTTTCGACTTAGCACTGGTTGCTCGATTTGGTGTTCCCTCAACTATCATGACTGATCGTGGTAGCCGATTTGAATCCCATCATTGGGATGTACTTATGTCAGTGCTTGGATCCTTTCTCATGCGTACAACCGCATACCATTCTCAGAGCAACGCCGCTGTGGAACATCTACACAGGACCGTCAAAGCAGGTTTGCGCTCCACAGATCCAAACATCTCTTGGGTGGATAAACTAACTTTGATTTTCCTGGGTATTTGCTCGTCCTTGAAAGAGGATTTGGTCTGTTCTGCAGCTCAACTCGTGTATGGTACTCAACTTCGTCTTTCTGTTAATTTGTTTCTTTATTCGACCAACCTCTAACTTTTCTCCTCGATCCTGCTTCATATGTGCACAATTTTGTACGGGTTGTGGCTTAAGTTAAGCCAACCGCCCCTCGAGTGCATGCTAATCACAAAACCTTCGTAGCGAAAGAGACGACATGTTCCTATGCTTTTGTCCGTCGTGATTCAACTCTCTCCTCCTGTCTATGATGAACCCTTTCTCGTCATCTCTATGAAGCTGAACTTCTTCGTCGTTCAGCTTGGCACCGAGCAGAATACTGTTTCTCTAGACCGCCTGAATTCAGCCTATATTGAAAATGTTCATCCTGAACATCCTTTACCCCCTTTTCCTCCCACTATAACCTTTTATGATCCAGAAAATCCCCAAAATAACCTGCAAACTACTCTTCCAATCATCCCTGCTACACAAACTTCACCTTTCATTTTACTGCCTCCGCCTCTTGTGTTGCAGGAACCCTCGTCGGCAGCGGTGGTGAGTCATGAGCAAATTTCTCCATTACTGGTCACCCCGTGAGCGCAAAACTGGACTCAAGACTCCCACGTCCCGCTGGACGCCATCTCGGAAGGAACCAAGAAACGGATCACCTTCGCTCCGTCAACCTCCAATCGTGTCGGTGCCTCGCCCAACGCAACTGACACTGTCACGGCGAATAAGTGTCCCCGTGCTCGTAGCCAAAACACTGGCACTGTGGCACGCTCCGGTGGCATCGTAAGGAGAATTCAGCGTTGTCAAAACTAGTAAGTGCTCCAAAGTAAATATAATCATTTTATATTATGTATTTCTGCAGTACTCTAAATATAAAAAAAATAATAATTTCTATATATGTATTGTAAATTCAACTTCAGCGGAGTTATGAGAGATCCACCATATATTATATAACTCAATGTAGAATTCCCCTATATTAAACAATTTTGGTATCATGAGCAAACATTGATAACTTGTTCATTATTCCGATGTCTCTGTCATTAATGTATATGAAGAAGAGTACTGGTTCAAGCACTGATCCTTGAGTCATACCACTTGTTACAAATTTCTACTCTTTGACTTTTTTTACTATGCCAGTTTTGTATCCATTTAATAACTTTCCTTCTCATACCATCATATTTAATTTTGGCAATCAATCGTTTGTGTGGCACCTTGTCAAATGCCTTCTGAAAATCAAAATTACAATATCTGCAGCTCAGCCTTCATCCTATACTTTGAATATATCGTGAAAGATATCACGTAAGTTTGTCAATCATGATCGTTTTCGACGAAATCCATATTGGGGATCCTTTATAAGGCTTTTCGTTTCTAGGCGATCCACAATTTGGTCTCTCATTATTCTTTCAAATAGTTTGCTTAATTAATGAGGTTAAACTAATAGGCGGTAGTTTGGGGCACGGGAGCGGTCTATCTTTTTGAATATTGGTGTAATATTCGCTATTTTCCAATCGTTTGTTACAATATTCGTTTCTAAACTTTTATTGAATATATGTGTCAGGGAACAATGATTGTTTCGGGTATTTCATATAAAATGCGAGAGTGAATTCCGTTTGGACCAGGAGAACTATTTACGTTAATTGCTTTCACGCCTTCTCTGACTTCGTTTTCAGAAATACAAATTCATTCAGAGGTTGTTCATTGTTGTCGAACAAATTCACTAGAAATGAAATATTGGGCTCATCTTCAGTAATAAACACAGAAGCGAAAAATTTATTGAGAATTTAGGCCATCTCCCCATTATCATTTCGTTATCTTCCGAGAGGAGCAGGCCAATCGATGGGGAGGTTGTCTTTTTATTATCCGCATAGCTGAAGAATAACTTAGGATTGGTTTTTACTTGGTCAGAGATAGATTCTTCTAAGTTTCTTTTAGAAGATTTCATCAGTTTCTTTTTTTCTTATCTTAACTTTTTAAAGTTATTTCCGTATACAGTGAATTTTGTTCTCCGAAATCTAGTGTAGGCCGCCTTCTTTTGTTCAAGAGCCTTTTGAATTTCTCTGTTGAACCATCTTGGGTTTGCAGTTGTAGATTTTTGTTTCCTTTTATGTGGGATGAATCTTGAGCAGTTTGTGTTAATTATAGACAAGAAAGCATTCCAACATTCTTGGGGATTGTCGTTAGTAGTTAGGGATTACCAATCCTGATTTTGTAATTCGTTAACCATTAGTTCCCAATTGGCGTTTGCGAAATTCGAAATGAGAGGAGCATTGGCATCATTTTTGTAAAAATTAGCATTTGCTTTGAAGTTTCCTTTAAATTCCAACTGTCTGTGGTAACTGGTTGGAAAAAGATAGCCCACATGAAGGTCGGCTACCATGTTAGGGTCGGAGATTGTGGAAGAGTGAGAGAGGGAAGGAATCCAACCCCCTCCCTCGCCAACTGAATTCCCCAGTTCGCCGTTGACCGCTCTAAATTCGTCTGCCTCATATACTGCAAAAATTAGAACAATGAAAAAACCATTTAGTGGGCATCACGACTTCGCGGTATAGAACCTTATCGCAACCCAAGGCCATTAAGGAAGTCTGTTGGCGATGAATCTCTCCCCCCGTCTAGATAATTTTAGAGTATATATTCGACAGTTTAGAATTCACAGACAGATTGTGTTTTAAGCCGCCGCCAAGTACGTTAGCCGCAACGTCTTCGTTAGTCAAGAGGAAATCGGCTACATTCTCGTCCAGAGAAGAATTGAGTGATTGTCGAAGAGCCAAGGAAGAGCTAGTCATCTCTCAATGTTGTTCATGGAAATAGTTAGGCGCACTTCAATTCTTCTTACCACATCTTCGGGTTTTAAGGATCAGAAAAGCCATCCCCGAAGCACCATCCGTTTCCCTCTTAAGGATAAGAGTTCCCCCCTCCCCCACACACTTCAGTCTCCCGAAGTTGGATTGAGTGTCCCGTGAGACGGCCACAAGTTCAAGGTTAAATTTACCTACCTTATCCTACTCGCCGCACATCAAGGTAAAAGGGATTTAACCCCCCACTTCGTCACACTCATCCCACTTTTACTGCGTCAAGCCTCAAGGATCCTCTTTGCTCTAGAACTTGCATAATTGTAAAATCATTACTTAATTAATTATCCCTCGGTTCAAACTTAATTGATAATGTTAGTTATCTTAGCAGTGAACCATCAATATTTAATTGCATTTCCATTTAACTTGCCCTATATGTATATGTAATCTTTAGTCCTATTAAAGTATACTTTTGTAGCCGTGTTTGAATATTCCCTGGCCTAGCAACTGTGTATTTAAAGCACTCTTAAAGCCATCCCCAGGTGGAGCCATAATTTCGGTCGGCCAGTAGGCGAGTGTGCGTATAACGACGTACACCTGGACTAAGTCCAGAATATTCGGGTCTCGTGTGTAGGCACGTCTACTACTTAGTAAAGGGGACCACTCATAAGGCCTTGGTAGAGAGGATTTCCAGAGGCTGTAGAAAGCGTTCACCACAGTTTTTGCAGGGTGAGTTAAAATCTCATAATATCAACTAGTTTTGCCTACAAGCCATATCAATAATAATCGACCTAAATTTGTATTAACTTATACCACCTGCTTCGGGGGCCTATATAAAACGGATAGTAGCAAACTATTCCTATATACATGTGAGATTTCAGCAAATATTGCATTAAATAGGTTCGGGAATTTTAAAAACTCTTTCCAGTGGAGAAGGTAATAATTTCACATATAAAATAACTCTTCCACCATCGCCTACTAATCTATAATTATAGAATATGAAGTATCCTGTGATTTGGAATTCTGCCTCAAAGTCTTTACTTGAGAAATTGAGCCACGATTCTGTGACGAAAATGGTATCATAGTTGCTGGCCTTGTTTAAGGCCATAAGGTCATCGAAGTTGTTTCTCAGATTTCTCGTGTTAAGTAGGACACAAGACAACTGCTAGTATGGAAAGAATTATTTAATTTTTTAGTGCGTGAAATCCTTTTAGTATCTAAAAATATGTGACCACTTCTGTAAACAATCTTGACAACCTTGTTGAACCCATAGTGTTGAGGTGGAGTATGTCTGGAAGAAAAAGTTTATTTTTATTATAAAAGTATTCCAGAAGTTTACAAATTCTACACCTTTGCTCCTGCAGATACGTCAAACCAGATATTTTTGTAGTGGGCTCTAGTGAAGGAACTATCTCAAACTTTGCTCCGTGGGAGAATGCCTAAAATAATGGAATTATTTGTTTTTCTCTTTACTGCATTAATCATTTTCTTATATTTGTCTAGCAGTTCTTCAGATCTGGTGGTTAGCACGTCGTTTGTTCCCACGTGCAGGTTAAGTACTGTGTCCTTCTTGACCTCCTGAAAGAGAGAGATCCAGAGAATTAGTTATGTCACCAATGGACGCACCTGGTAGGCAAAAACGTTTGCATCTTTTAGGATTTGATCTACAAAAAGGGGTCAAGTTGACTTCTTACTATAGAGAGAGAAAGAGTAACAACAAGGAAAAAAGGTACCCTAGGAGACCTTACGGTCCATTCAAGGAAGGTACCTTTGGACTAGCAATCGAGCGGGCACATGGCTGTTCAATTGTTTTGCGTCCCTAAACGGCCACTTTTCAAGACTTTGTCTAGTCTTGACTTAAACTAGTAAACAGATTCACTGTTGACAACTTCAACTGGAAGTGCGTTCCACTTACCGCAGATACTGTAGGTGAAAAAATTTCCCACACAGATTGCGGTTGTAACGCTTCAGTTCAAATTTGAAGCCGTGATTGCGCGTTCTGTTCTCACTCAGTGTGAAAATATCCCGGTAGTCAACATTGTCGAACCCTCGAAGTATTTTGAAAACTTCGATGAGCTGACCACGCAGTCTACGGGTTTCCAGCGAGAACAGATCTAATTCCCTTAGTCTATCCTCATAACTTTTATGTCAGATAGAGGAAATCAGCTTGGTTGCCCTGGCTTTTACACGTTCCAATCTCGCGATGTCCTTTCGAAATAAAGGACTCCAAAATTGTACAGCATACTCTAGGTGCGGTCGGACAAGTGAGTTGTACAAACACAGTACAATCTTCTTGTTCCGATATCCAAACTGGCGCTTTATATAACCTAGCATCCTTTGGGCCTTTTTCTCCGCCTCAATGCACTGTTTCGAGAACTTGAAGTCACTAGTGATTGTGACACCCAAGTCCTTCTCAGTGTCGGTGGATTCAATAGCAGTGCCCGTAAGGATATACTGAGATTAGGGGTTTCTGTGGCCGATATGCATCACTTTGCATTTCCCCACGTTAAAAGGCATTTGCCACGTGTCCGACCAATCCCCAATCTTCCCAAAATCTTCCTGCAGGCGGGCAGTATTTCCATCCTTTGCAACGTTCATACCAAGCTTGGTATAATCGGCAAATTTGGAAATCTTGGCAACCATGTCACCGTCCATGTCGTTGACGTAGATGATGAATAGTAGTGGTCCCAGGACAGAACCTTGAGGCACCCCGCTAGTAACGGGCACCCACTCAGAAGTCTGTCCATTTACCACCACCCATTGCCGTCTGCCAGTTAGCCAGTTCTCGATCCAGCCGGCTACTTTTCCGTCTATGCCCAGCGCTCGCACTTTCCGGAGAACGCGGCGGTGTCGTACCTTATCAAAGGTTTATGAAAGTCTAAGTACACCACATCCACCGCCTTGTCCCGATCGTGCTCACTGAACACGAAGTGGAAGAATTCCACAAGGTTTGTCAGGCATGACCGTTGCCTTCGGAAGCCGTGCTTGGAACTCCTTAGTAGCAGGTTTGACTCTAAATACGACGTCACTTTTTTCACCAGCATGCCTTCCATAAGTTTACCGACTATCGAAGTCAGACTGATAGGTCGGTAGTTTGACGGTTGGCTACGGTCTTCTTTTTTGAATATAGGAGTTACCTCCGCTTCACGCCAGTCTTTAGGAACGCATTCGGTCTGGATTGACATGCTGAAGATTGCGCCCAGGTGTCGTGACACTTGATCGTGCACTTCTTTCAACAATTTAGGTAGAAAACCCATCCGGGCAGGTGACTTATTCGTCATTAGGTCACTGATCTTCTTTTGATTTCAACTTCAGTGAAGTCCATATCCTTCAGCTTTTCCCCCGAGTAGGAATCCATTGGCTGGGGGGTAGGACCACACTCTTTAGTAAACACTGAGGGGAAGTAAACACTGAGGAGGTTAGCATTTTCTGCATTTGAAAGCTTTAATGCCCCCTCCTCATTTCCCAAAGGGCCAATCGTTCGACTGAATGGTTTACGGCTGTTCACATATCCAAAAAACTCCTTGGGATTCTCTTTACAGAGTCTCGCCACTCGGAGTTACTCAGACCGCTTAGCCGCCTTTATGCTGGACTTCACTCTCCTGGCTAGCCTCCGCTATTCGTCAAAGGCACCCGAGATCTTCGATTGCCGGTACACAGTTCTCTTCTCCCTAAGCAGTTGGCCGATTTCTCGATTAAACCACTTTGGTTGAACAGAAGATCGACGGGGACATTTCAGAGGGATGAAACGTGATTGGAGACTCATAAACTTATTTTTGAAACTGTTCCACGAGTCTTAAACAACATCGCACACTTCTAGCCTCGCGTCTCTCAGTCCAGCACGAAGACCTGCAAAATCTGCTCTTTTCAAATCGAGTTTCCTCGATTTACTAGTTGCAGGTCCTGCTTTCGAGGCTTTGACTACAAATCTAATTAGTCGATGGTCACTGCCACCGAGCTCTTCGCCAACAGAGAGGTCCTCAACGATGTCATCCTCAGAGGTGAAAACCAAGTCAAGGATATTGTCTCCTCTCGTCGGCTCTCTCACATATTGAGTGAGGAACTCGGTGTTCGCGAACTCCAGGAGCAGTGCGTTCTCGCCACAGGGGTCTCTGGTTTCCCAGTCAACTTGTGTGTTGAAATCCCGCATGACGATACACACTCTGTCTTCGACAAGTTCTCCTAGTAGCTGGTACAGATCTCTGTCCTTTTCAACGAGTTGGACAGGAGGTCTATAAAGCACCAGAGTCCTGTATTTGGCAGGACCTATCTCTAGATCAACACCTAGTAGTTCATGGTCGGATACGATGTTGCAATCCGTTGAGTTGAGAGTATCCTTGACATACAATATCACACCGCCACCCTCTCTGTTTGGCCTATCTTTCAGGAAGAGCTGGTAACCGGGAATCGTGAATTCACCTTCAAAATTTCGGCTTGAGGTTTTTATCCACGACTCCGTTATGGCCACCATCTCTGGTTCTTCTGTTGCTAAGAGGCCACGAAGTCTTAGAAACTTGTTTCTGATGGACCTCGCATTAAACAGAAGAACTTTGAGGGAGTCCCCGACTTTAGGACTCCCTACGCTCTTCTGTTTCCCGCTTTCTTTCTCTGTAGCGGGGCCACTCCCCTCTTTGTGACTTTAGAAAAGGTCGTTCCTAGAGTAACACGGGTGTACTGGCGTACGTCCTCCTTTCCTCGTGGTCTGACACTTCTTTGGGTCTACTCCACAACATCCTGGATCATGTTCGCGAGTGCAGCTTTCCCTTTAAAGGAAAGATGCACTCCGCCCCTTTTGTACAGGTCATTTCTCCTGTAAAAGGTGCGGTAGGGGTCTACAAAAAAGACTTCTTCTGCCGTACAAAGATCTCCCAGGCGTTGATTTATGGAGACGTTCCTCGCGTGAGCATTGCGGGATGGACCTCGTCTTGGGAGTATCCCGACCACGACACGTCTGCGGGTTTTTAGCCCACAGTCGTCAACTCCTCCAATAACCGTGGTCAGGATCTTTCCGCTGGTGCCTTCTTTACCTCCTCGTAGGTAGATATCGTTGCCACTTGCCATGAGGGCAAATACTGAGTTCTCAGAGATCTGATATTTCTCAGCCTCCACCCTTATTTCTCCGTTCCCCTTTCCTGGAAGGCAGCTTACCTTCACACTGGTGCGAAGGCGGGCCGCTAGCAAGGGTTGTAGATCCCGCGCTTGGGAGTCACCGATCATCATGACCCTCGCGCATTTGGGTTCAGAGGACAGAGGCTTCCCTTTCAGTATGGGCTCTTTCGATTCCTCTTTCTTCCCCACTTTTTGGTTTTTTTTTCTAATTCGTTTTTTCTTCCGTTTCTACTTTCTCTTCTGTTTTTCCTTTCTTACTTTTCCTTTTTTTCTTTTTGACGCTCTGAGTAACCTCAGCAGCTGCTAGCTTAGGGACGTCGGATGGTTGGCCTATTTCTATCGACGCGGTGCATGAGGGCCCAACAGAGGAGCCATCCGCGTCGTTAGGAGTTTCTTGTTGCTGTTGCTCTACCTTGGTGGCTTTAATCTCTGCAATGATGGCTTCGAGACGACGGATTTGAGTCACATGCTCAGATTCGAGGATTTTTACCTTTTCTTCCAGCCGTCGTGTTTTTTCCTCAGAAGATTTAAAAAGTTTCTTAAGCTCATGAAGTTCTGCCCTTAGGACGCAGTCCGTGCAGATACTTCCAGGGTGGCATTTTGAGAAACACCCCTCTGGAAAATCTATGCACCACTTGTCCTTTCGGTATGTCGAACAGGTATACTTTAACGCACTAGTTCCTTTCTTTACAGTCATGCTGAACACTTTATATCTCTGAATACTTTGTGACCACTCAATAAAAAAGAAAGGGGGTGGTGAGTTCGCCCCGCGTGAGTCACTCCCGCCTATTGATCGGAGACGTTTCGGATCTTTCAGAAGGCACGCTCCTTGTGCTGCTGTTTGTCCGACCGAGTCGTCAAACCTCGGCGTGCCGTGGCTCCCAACCAAGCAGCACTGACGGTCCCCGGAGGGGCCATCGATTTCTCACCAGATGAACAACGGAGCACACCCCGTACTAAACTCCTACTAGTTCCCTTTACGACGGCCGAGATCTCGGAGCAGCGTTCAATGGATATCCCGCCACACCAAGAGACTCGACCTAAGGCTTTTTATTGGCCTGGCAGCCAACCTGGGAACAAAGGGCCGTCACCTTGGACCGATGCTACCAGAGGCACCCGTCAACGGTCACTGGGAATGGTCAATAATTACGCGCCAGGGAAGGGGTTAACGGGGCACTACCCTTATCCCATTGATCGTGCCCCAACGCCTAGGACACCTCTAGTCCTAGTCTCTCGCAACCAGTGAGCGTCGATTGGCGTTGTTTATAGAGGTTCCAAAGCCTCTCTTCTGACGCATGAGGTAGCTGCCAGGTCCTTATATGTAGATAGAGGAAAAAAAGGGAAAGAGTGACATGATAGGAGTAGGCTTCTTTTTTTTGTTTTTTTTTATTTTTGTATAAGTGGGAGAGATAGGATAAAAGTAAAAAAGGAGAAGGATAGAGTAGAAAAAGAAAGGAATGACGCACTTAGTCTGGAACCTCATTTTCGACCAAATCGACAAGGGAAGCCCAACCAGGGGTTCCCAGAAGAGGTACCCCCGCCGACATAGCTCGAAAAGTCAAAGGTACACACAAGCTCTCTTCCCGCGACAAGGGGGCGTCACCTCTCCCTCTACTTTCTTTATGAGAGAGAGAGAGAGAGAGAGACAGACAGACAGAGACAGAGGGAGATATATGGAGAAAGATACAGATAGAAACATAGAGATACAGAGAGGGAAAGAGAGAGAGAGAGAGAGAGAGAGAGAGAGAGAGAGAGAGAGAGAGAGAGAGAAGGAGAGGTAGTGGGAAAGGGAAAGGGAGATGGAGAGAGTGAGTGAGGGGTTGGAGTAAGAGGAGGCGGAGAGGGAGTGGGAAAGTGATACGAATGGATGGAGGAGGAGGGAGAGGGACAGGGAGAGGGAAAGTGAGAGGGAGAGCGAGAGGGAGAGCGAGAGGAAGTGCGAGATGGAGGGAGGAATGGATAACGTCACGTGCCTCGTTAATTTCTTTACTGACGGGCTTTGTTTTGTGGATTATCTTTACTGTTTCATCTTACATAATGTATTCCATTTGCTATGTTTCATTTTCTGACCGACCGACCGAAAAGACGGACGGACGGACAGAAAAATACCTCTTAGAATCGCAATAACGCGACTAAAGTATTTTGGGGGTTGGAGAAAAAATATTATAAATGATACCATCCGAAACCTTCTTCAATTTCCAATAATTTAAGCACCTAATTGTTAATGTAGCTGTAAAAATCGCGGAATTAACTATGTCCAATTTTAGTGCGCCGTTATCCATTCTGGACTTGTTTTGTCTCGCCTAATCGCTAGCTAGTAGGTTATCCTCTTTTGAGATATGCTGGTTGTGTTTTACGCGCCTTCGACTTCCATAGGACCATCATGAACAACTCTTAAAAACTTTTGTCGTGTTGTTTTATCGAGTTGACGGAGAGGAGCGGAATACACGCGGCTTGCCAAACGATCCCAATCTCAACGGCTCTTTGATTGATAGCAGCTGCGATGTTCAACCATTTTTCGGATGATTGTTTAAAATAGCACAAACTCCTTCAATCACGTCCTTTCCTTTTTTTAGTTTTGAAATGAGGAAGTTATCAATGGGTTGGAAAATGCCGAGATCCGGCGCAATTTGTCTTTTCTGAGCCCCATATTCTTAAATTGTGCTTTCAAGCAATAAAAATGGAAATATTCAAATTCAATGATCAAAGAAAAACTAAAGTCTGCTGCTAGATGATAAATTAAAAAAAGATTAAAAAAACAAAAAGGTTTTGTCCCTAATGAACCAATGAAACCACAAATATGAATATTTTTTTCTAAATTGACGCTGATTTTGCCTCTAGCCATGTGATACATTTCTAAAAACATACTAATTAAAAAATTAGAATGTTACCCCAATATTTTCTTCTGCAACTTCCGGCAGCATGTTGTTTCCGAAATGTTTTGAAATATCATTATAATTATTACCCTGGGCTGAATCCCCCCCAAATTCCTTGCAACAAAGACGTCATTACCATTTCCTATTAGAGTTTTGCATGCTGAATCCAGAAATCATACTCATTTTTTTAGGGAGGTGCTCATTTTTGTGTAATAACCAACACTAAATTATTTAGGTTTATCGTGCAGAAATGCGTCCGAACCAGGTCTATAAAATTCCTGTAAATTTATATAGTTAAGTAAAAGCAAACAGAGGTTGATAGGCCATTTTATTTTATTGAAGGAAACAAAATCATGATAAATGTACTTTACACACATACAGGCATGTACATATCTGCTGACGAAAATCACCATTGTATTTGAATGTTGAGGCCAGCCATTCTTCCTCAAAGGCACGCGTTTGAGGCTTTCTCTTGCGTGCTGGTGTATCAGCAGATGTTTCCCGGCTTCTTTGAAGCGACCAGCAGAAATCAGCCATCATCGTCACGCTCCAATTGCCTTGATAGCGGTGCTCCATTTCGGATATATCTTGATGGAACCTCTCCCCCTGTTCCTCACTGAAGTCACCCAAGTTGGCAGGAAAGTAGTCAAGATGGCTATGGAGGAAATGCATTTTTATGCTCATCAGTACGCCAGCCGTCTCATATGCTTGAAGCATGTTCCCAACTCTTTCCTTGTAATCATCGGCTTTTGTGTTCCCCAAGAAGCCTGTTACAACTGACTTAAAACTATTCCAAGCACTTCTTTCATGAGGTGTTAATGCTTCAGTAAAGCCGGTATCTGAAAGAAGCACACGAATCTGTGGTCCAACAAATATGTCGGCTTTTATTTTAGCATCACTTACAGAAGGAAATTTGTGTGACAGGTACTTAAACCCTTCTCCATCTTTCGGAAGTGCTTTTACAAAGTTCTTCATCAATCCCAGCTTTATGTGAAGTGGAGGTAGAAGTACTCTCTCCGCTGTGACAAGTGGTAGAGCTTTGACGTTATGGCGGCCAGGTACAAATTCTGTCGGTTGTGGCCATTGCACCTGTCGGTAGTGTACGGATCTGCACGACTGTCCAATAAGCATAAAAAGAATGGATTTTATTTTGTGTAGCCTCTCCGCAGCCCTAACAAAATACTTAGGACCTTCAGGTCACCACAAAGAAGCCAGTTGTGATCCTGGTATTGTATGTTGTTAAGTAGAACTGATACGGTAGCGTAGGTTTCTTTCAGGATGACGGAATGCGCAATGGGCAATGATGCCACCTTTTTGCCATTAAAAAGTAGCACGGCTTTCAGACTCCTTTTAGAGGAGTCGATAAAGAGCCTCCATTATTCAAGATGGTATTCCTTGCCCATGTGTCCCACAAGACCTGAAACATCATGGCAATACACCATGTCATCTGTCTTAGTAAAGTACCGCACAAATTTCTGCTCTCGATGCCTATACCATGCAAAGTGTGTGCTGCTTCCCAAAAGATTTTTCTCTGCTAACCTTGAGCCTAGCAATTGTGCGGATTCTTTTGACAGCCCAAGATCTCGAACAAGGTATCTAGCTCACTTTGTTCAAACAACTGAGGGCTTTTTCCACGGATCCCGGTAGGGTTAAACTCTTCATCCACATCTGCATCTTCACGGTCACTACTTGAAGAGTTACTAGAACTGCTACGGTGCACATTCTCAGGACATATTGGTACTGTGTGGTACAGGTCGCATAGTTGAAGGAATGTTTGGATATTTAATGGGTTTCATGCTTTTAGCATTCCTCCCCAGCGGTTTCACCATACAAAAATAGCAGTCTTCATGGTGATTTTTCGGTTCTCGCCAAACCATTGGTATACCCAATGGCATTGATGTACGTTTCCCTTTAATCCAATGGCTGAACCCAGAAATACAGTTCACACAAGCAAAGCGAGGAGCCCATGGCTTGTCCTGATCTTCTAGTTCAATGGCAAAGTAGGCACGATACAGACGTTTTACTGAAGATGTGTTAATGCGCTCCTGTTTTGAGGGTGTGTACTTTCCAAATATGTAGCAGAACGAGTCAGGGTGGTTCTTGCAAGTCTGCGGCATCCTTTAGTTAATCTGCAACAAAATAAATAAACATAAGACACAGTCAATGATCACACGTGGATATTTCACAGTAATAATTCATACATAGCTGCCTATGCAGCTAGCTCTATAATACATGCTGTACTACACAAAAAATAGAACCTCAGCAGCAAAACAAATACTAACACAGTGTTCAGCACGAAAAATTGGTATGGCGAATGATATTGTCATTTATGTTGCATTTTTGATGCAGTCCAGTGTCATCAATCGAATCGCAAAAGTTATGTTACACTCGTTTGTTTTTTAGTTTTCGAGTGGTTTACGTGTGATAGAAAAAGTTCCGTCAAACAAACTTAAAGATCAACTTTTTCAAATTGTCAACCGTTTGGCCGTGAGAAAGGTCTTCGAAAGTGCTCCGAAGCTCAAAATGACTACGCTCACGAAGAATAACATCTCGTTGGCCACGGTCTCCAGGTCCGTTAAGTAGGAGGGTAGCGAGAGCTTGAGGTGCGTGGAAAGGCCTTTGTTCATTGACCGTATACAAGAACCGTGTCGGGAGCGCTGTCGTCGCCTTCTCAACGACTTAAAGACTCATGGCAATAGAATTCTCATTTTTTTCCGAAGAACATGTATTCACGGTGATCCGGTCATCAACAAACCGAACTACTGCGTCGTAAGCTTAGGTTAGGACGTCTCTGAGGTCTACTACGTGTCCACGACCAAGCACCTGGCCTCTATGATAATGCTCGGCGTCGTGGCTTCGAATGGTGAGAAGAGCTGCAAGGGGTTTGTGGCCGATTACAGGCATATCCTGACAACGAAAGTCCTTCCATGGGTGATAAAGATCACGAAGAAACCGGACTACGTCTTTTAGCTGAACGGTACTCCGACCCACAGAGCCAAGACCGTGTAAGAGTGGTTGTAGTCGAACATGAACTTCTGGTCGAAGGAACTTTGGCCGCCGCAGTCGCCCGATCTCAATCATCTCGACGTTGCCATAGCAACGTCGAGGAGCTGAAGTCTTCCGTCAATCGTGTGGGCCAGCATAAGGAAGGATTTCATCCCAAACGTGTGTGAGGTCTTCAGTTCTCGCCTGGAGGGCGTGCTCGCCGCAGAAGGCGGCCACATTGATTAATATTTCAATTCAAAAACATATTTATATGTCAAAACAATAAAAAAGTGTCTAACTGCTTCAAAAACTGTCATTATGTCCCTTGTTGAAAGCGTCGTAACAAGTATAAGAAGACTTTGGCAATACCTGGTATATAAATATATATATGGTGTGGGATTCGAATCGTGCACACTAAGGCAGCGAGCAACAACTTTGATCTTAATTAAACCGTTATTTAGCTCACTCGGCTAACGGTTGCTCGCTGCCTCAGTGTGCATGGTTCGAATCCCACCCCTGAACGGAATTTTGGCGAATTAGGAAATAACATTTCCGAAGAGAAATTATCCTGTTTTTCTGTTTCTTGCGATTTGCTGGATTCAAATCGCAAATCGCAATCGTGTATATATATATATATATATATATATATATATATATATATATATATATATATATATATACGAAAAAGTCATATAATTAGGCTTATCGCTATGCCTTTAATCCTTTAGGTCAGGGAAGGACAAACTCCGGCCCGTAAAGGCCTAGCGTCTGGCACTGCTCACGGACATCAATACGTACCTGAATGCCTTCAACGTCAAGCTGCATGGCAAAGACATTCTCGTAACAGGCATGCATGCGAACATCACCACTTTCAAGGTTAAGCTGTGCTTGTGAAAGGGTCAGTTGGCTATTGCTCAGTTTGTGCAGTTTCTTCGTCTTGCTGCTTGTACCCCTGACAACGTGGACCTGGACACTTGCGTTAGTGTTGTTGCCTCTCTGCGGGAGAAATTTGCCTCCCGTTTCGCATGTGTCTTCCCTATGGCTGCAGACTTCAAATTTTTAACCACCCCATCTGACTTTCCCGTGGACGATGCCCCTGCCCGTCTGCAGATGGAGTTGGTGTAGTTGTAGTTCAGTGATGAACTGAAGGCGAAGTTCCGCACCTATTCTCCGCTGTCCTTCTTCCGCGACTTCGGCCTCCCTTCTAGCAATTTTTCAAAATACATTGCGCATGTTCAACGCATCATGTCTATGTTTGGCAGCGCCAGTGGCGTATTTAGGGGGCGGGATAACATTGGGTCATGGCCTTCAGGGAATGGAAACCAACCCCTTACAAAATTAGCACAGGAGGCCATGATGGAATAAAACTGTTCTAAAACAAACCAATATACATCAGTTCCTCTGATTTACCATCGTAATTCAATAGCAAATATGTTTAATATTCAATTACTTTCATAATTCACACAAAAATATGCACAGTCATTAAAAAATGTGAGATTTTTTCCGACATTTTTTTCTGATCGGCCCGAAACGCCTCGCAGGGCGCAGCCATCTTGTGACGTTTTCTATCCCATAATTTTTGAACGTGAGCCGTCTGCTCCTGTACGCACGTGAAGAAACTCAAATTTTAGAAGATTACCATCCGCCTGAGAAGAAATTCGACTTGAAAAAACCCTTTAATCCTGAAATTTTCTCCTCGAACTTGAGTGAGTAAGATTTTGACATATATCTGGCATTAAGCGGCAATATATATTTTTCTAAAACACGATGGCATGGGTATGGCATGGATTTTCTAGTGCAGAAAACGGTTCTTTTTTATTCGTACTTGTATCTTTCCCCCATCTGTAAGCACATTCAAGCCATTTTCGATTTTCTGTGTTATCATCAAGGCTATCGCTGTCTCGATGGTAAACAAATATGTCGTCGTATCTGGGAATTTAAAATCATTTATCTCTTTGACTTTAAATCATTTAGGAGCAATTTTCTGACCTGCAAAATTACAAAATTTGGTGGTTGAAATGAATAGTATCTATTTATTTCAACCAAATTTTGTAATTCAATGCTTATTCAAAATAGACATTGGATTGATAGGTTTAGGCAGGGTGTATGGACTTGGACCTGACAAACTGTTGGTTATGCGGGTATAGAGTTTGCTGTCACTGTATAAACATTCAATAATGGCTGGTAGATAGTAAGAAATCATTAAATCTACTAAGACCCACAAAAAACAATATGATTATAAAAAATGCATAAAACCTAGAAGTAGAACTACATACAAAGCTAAATGGCATGCATATTCTACTGTTGATTTCAAATTCAGATTGCGTATGTATTGGTCATGTCTGAAATTAAGCCCTTTCAAATGATATATGACTCAATGTGTTGCAATGATGTTGAAATTTTCAACTCCGCTAACACTGATCTGACTGAAAAGTATCACGAGACCACTCACATTTAATGCCAGATACCTCAGCAACCACTTTGTCTCTTCTCAAAATTCTTTTTGTATTAAACTTAGTATTGTAATCCCTTTGAAATGATATATGACTCAATGTGTTCCAAATGATGTTGAAATTTTGGTGAACTTACTACTATAAAGGACCATGGAAAAAAGACGTGTTGAAGAAAGCATACACTGGGCATTTCCCTATCAGAGCAGCAGCAAAATATTCCGACCTACAAATTTTGAAACAGTTTTGCTCATACGAAAGCCAAAAGTTCTTTGACAATTTGCTTATCAATAATAGAGATGACGATAACAATGATGCTGGAAATGCTTTAAGGTTAGACATAACCCATTTTTTTACGTTTTTTGCAAATTTTGTCAGTTTTCTGTTTTTGTCAACAAATGTATCGTTAATTATTCATCTTCAATATCCCTAAATAATTTTCACGTTTAGTACCTCAAAATGGACAAAAAATAACTTTTAATCAGCAGCTGTTAACTACTGTCTTCTTAACTAATTAGCTGGCAATATCTGGCAGATTTGGTATGAAAATGATCAGTGTTGAATTAGCTTTAACGCTATTCTAAAAGGTCAATTTCATGAAGTAACACCACCTGATTGGTTGAAATATCGCCCCATTTTGAATTTGAGCTCTCTGAGCCAATCACAGGTTGTCTTTCTGATATGCTTCAACTCTCGTTAACTTCCTGTTTCACAAGTCGCCGATTGCTGCAAACTTTCGTAGTTTTTCGGCTCAACTAGTGCTTGTCCTGTTTTAGGGCTATTTAATGCAAAGTGATGCCTTTTAGACTTGGTAGAAAATAGAAATGCAAAATCAAAAAAGGATTATGTCTAACTGCGATAGAACGGTCTGAGGCCACTTTAATTCATCCTCTATCACATGTTAAAACACATGTTTACCCATGTGTATCCTGCGAGAGGAAGCAGAAGCGCGATTATCGCCCATCATAGCCAATGTTTAATCAAGGAGGTTCACTCCCCCCTCTCGCCTCCATACGTCGATCTCGCCAGATTGAATTAGGCTTATGGGCAGATAAGGTATTTTCTGAGGCGCTACCGGGACATTTCCCCGAGGTCCCCCACTCAATTATCCTCTACGCCATGGAGATGGCTCCGGCTATTTATACCATAGCTTTTCCCAATTGAAGAAGATCCAGATTATCTTCACGAGGCATCAAGACAATCCGGTCTCCCTTGTGCACCTAGGAACTCTGCCGAGAACCCCCTTATTGTCCAGAAGTGGACAATATCCCTTGAGTGCCAAGGTTCGTGCCCTTCGAGACGCCAAGTCAACAAGGCCCCCCTGTTGTTCAGAAAAAGAACAACGTTAGAACAGCCATTGTTCTTTGAGCCCGTTTGAAAAGAAACGGTTCTCACCCCGTCTCCCCCCCCCCTGTTGTTCAGAAAGAGAACAACGTTAGAACACCCATTGTTCTCCAAGCGCGTTCGTCAAGAAACGGTTCTCGTTCCCAAGAAATCACGTCCAGATAATTTAATTCCCCACTTTTTAACGTTCTTCAAGAGCACGCTTGGTTTCAACAATAACCTCCATTGTTCATCTAGAACATCTCCGATTTGCTGTCACAAGGATCGCTCGTACTTCCGAGCCCCACTTCTCTCTCACTCCTCGAAGACAGTCCTTCCCCCTCGTTAAGGACAACCCCCCGAAGAACCCTTCTGCTGGAAATCGCCAGTTGGACCTAAGATTCCTTCGCATCGTCTTCCTCTGTACAACAACTTTGTAATTACGTAAGCTGACCATTACCTTTAATCATTTAACCTTTTGTCAACGCAACCCTGTGCTTTAAATGGTTTAGCGAACCATTACCCCCAGTTTTTTGTTTGTTTACCGTTTTTAAATCTCTCCAAATCTTAATCCTCACATTAGTCAGATATTCCCATGACCCTTTTCATTCACGAGTTTCTCCCATTTTTTAATCCCCGTTTATGTAAACATTTTTTGTGTGTGTTGTTGATAGTTTAATTAATAAAACTCTATTTTATTAATGATAGCCATATTATTTATCCTTGTGCACCGTTCCACTTCTTAAGCATATTGAAGATAAATAAGCCTCTCCAGCCCCCCCCCTCTTTTGAACTAACCTCGGTCAATCAGATTACCACGCACTTGAAATATAGAAAATTCCCTTAACGAATAGTTATATATAGTATATCGTCGGGAGCCTATTCTACGACATATATATATATATATATATATATATATATATATATATATATATATATATATATATATATATATATATATATATATATATATATATATATATATATATATATATTTATACTATTTAAATTTGGTGTCAAGTGTGTAATGTTTAACGCTATATCTTTTCAAACACTGGTCTCAGTCGAGTGAAGCATAGTGTTATTCGTTATAAGAATAGAGTATAGTAGTTCCCTTTTGTTTTAACGATTGCTATCCCTTTTTTGAACCTTAAGAAGCTGGAGTAGCTCAATGAACTGTTATAATAATTTGTTTGTGTTTTTTTGTGTTATTTTAGTCATTGGTTATCTAGGTCCAGAAACCAATCATGAATAGGTCAGTGCCCATATTTAGGTAGGCAAATTTTATAGAAGGCATAATTCTTATCGCAAGGAATTTAGTTGGTTGACTATTGCGCCTCAAGTGCAAATATGACTAATTTTGAAATCTTCAAAGCGCAAGGAGAATCCTTGGGACTTTCCGGAAGAGAGTTGATTGAGTACGTTCAAGAGGAGCAACGAACAGAAAGAGAAAAGTTAAGAGAAGAAAGGCAAATAGAAGGAGAAATCCAGCGAAAAGAAAGAGAAAGAGAAATCCAACGAGAAGAAAGAGAGGAACGGAAAAGAAAAGCTGAGCTTCACTATGAGCTTGAAATGGCTCGCGTACATGCTGAAACCCAATCGGTAAGTCTACGTTCCGAAGCCCCGCTTAATCTCCCACTTAAGCTCCCCAATTTCAGGGATGGAGAGGATTTCGGTGCATTTTTAGCACACATCGAAAAAATCCTCGAAATCAATAACCTGGATTTGGAGGCTGAAGGCGTAGTAAGATTACTTCCCTTTTTAAATTGTAAAATGCGTGACATTTTCATATTCTTACCATCTGAGTGTACAATTGACTACAGCACCTTAAAAGCTGAGTTATTGGCCGCTCATAATATGACTCCCGATTTCTACCGACAAGAATTTCGAGGAGGTCGTATTAAACCCAGACAGACGTTCCGTCAATTCGGATACATTCTTCAGAGGAATTTTAAATTCTGGTTAGAATCCTCAAAGGTTGATCCTAACTACGAGTCCTTAACAGACTTTGTGTTGCGGGATCAATTTTTGGCGTCTCTCCCGACGGAGATTCACGCGTTCGTCAAGGATCGTCGGTGCCAGACCTGTAAAGAGTGTACCGAAGAAGCGGATGTCTATGCCACAAGCCATAATTTATACCCAAAGGAGAATCGAAATTCTTGCCAATCCCCCTACCAGGTAAGAAGGAAGGATTCGCGCCCCTTCCCAGGAAAGCCGACGAAGTTTCCGGGTCCCGCAAAACCCCCAAACTTCTTCCCCCCAAACCAACAACGGGACATCAAACCTCCCGTTAAGATTTCTCCACCATCACTCTTCCCGAAGCGACCAATCATATGCTTCACCTGCGGTGTAGAAAATCACATGAGCTGGAATTGCCCCCAAAATTCTAGGCTTAAAAGCGGACCAGCCCACCAAGTTCATCAGATTAATGCCACTCCGGCTTCCCCGGTGGTGCAGACCCTAGCATCAACTTCTCCCCCTCCGTCAGGCCACCAGGTAAATTTTATTTTTGATAAAAGTTCACCGGGAACTTTGAAATTTGAGGAGGGCAGCGTGAACGGCTGACGTGTATCTACTCTCGTCAGGGACACAGGGTGCACGTGTTTCATCGTGTCCGACGAGCTCCTCCCCCCAGTGGACCCTAACCACGAAAAATTTGCGGTGGTACATGACTACCTTGGGTGGGCAAACCAATTCCCCGTCGTTAGATGTTACCTGCAGTGTCAGTATTATGATGGCTGGGCTGAAATCATTTCAGCACCCATAAAATTTTGTTCCGTACTTATAGGACAGAGCCCTCAAGTAAGCTCCCACCCTGTGTCCCAGGCCGCCCTTACTCAAGGCCGAGCTAAGAAGAAAGCCCAGGAGTCCGTCCCCCTAAGAACCCCGATACCGTCCGAATTCTCGGAGATCCTTAACCAGGACTTTAGGTCCGCACAAAAGCAGTGTGAAGCACTAACACCCTTATGGGATAAGGCCCAAAACAAGGACACGGAGACTGTCCGTGGACCCAAAGTAATAAGGTACCTGGAGCAAGGTGGTCTACTTTACCGATCCGCCGAGGACAATAATAACGCTGTTACAACTGTCTTATGCCTTCCACGATCCCATGTACCTATAGTGCTTAAAATATTTTATGACAGCATCTTTTCCGGTCATTTTAGTCATACTAAAACGGGTCAGCGTATTTTTAAATATTTTTATTTGCCGGGTGCTGCAGCTGACATCTTAAAACATTGTCGATCGTGCGATGTGTGTTAGAAGACGTCTGCTAAGGAGCGGGTAAAACCTGCTCCCTTACAAAGGGGACCAGTCATAACTGAACCCTTCTCTAGAGTGGCCATCGACTTAGTTGGCCCTATCCACCCCCCTTCGAGCGAAGGGTACAGCTATATTTTTACCTTAGTTGACTTGGCTACCCGTTTTCCCGAGGCTGTCCCCCTTCGCCGAATCGATAGTATTTCTTGCGCCGAGGCCCTCATTTCCATCTTTTCAAGGGTGTGCGTCCCCAAGAAAATACTCTCAGACAGAGCACGACAATTCACCTCCGAGTTCATGGAGTACGTAGGGAAGCTGTTCATGGTAAAGCCCGTATTTACCACCTCCTTCCGGCCACAGACAAACGGAATGTGCGAAAAATTAAATGGAAATTTAAAATCCATTATTAAGAAGATTTGTGCCGAGCAGCCCCGCGAATGGTACCGATATCTCCCGGTCGCCCTATTCGCCTATCGAGAAATTCCTCGATAAAAGGGTGCTGAGGGGCGCTGAAATTGCAGCGAAATTCGGGCCAAATCGCCGATAGTAAGAAGCTAATTTAGGAATGATCTTAATTGCTTCTTAGTATTCGAGAGGGGCATGTCGGCGATTGCCTTAATCTTGTCCTCCTGTGGACCTAGCTGGCTTTGTCATATTTTAAAACCCAAGTATTTTATGGTTTCGTAGGCAAAATGGCATTTGCTGGGTCCAATGGCAAGGCCATTTTCGCGCAGTCGCTCGAAGAGAGCGTATAGGGTGGTTAAATGATGACTCCATTCACGAGTAGCGACGTAGACGTTATCGAAGTAAAAGGAGACATTCGGAAGTCCATCTAACAACCTTCTCATGAGGCGGTTATAGTTACTACAAGCAGTCACGAGGCCAAAAGGAAGGCGCTTAAATTGCATTAAGCGCCCCGTTCGAGCTCCTTTATAGACGTAATGTACGCGGACCACTCAGCATTTTAAAGGAGTTGCTAATCAAGCCCCAACTGGATCAAGAACTCCAGTCATCCTACGCCTATGTCTTAGATCTACGCCAGAGGCTCGAGAAATGCGCAAACTTTGCCTATGTATATGCCGATGTCAATTTGGAAAAATATAAAACCTATTATGATGTCAGGTCAGAAGATCGTAAATTTAAGCCCGGTGATGAAGTACTCCTGCTCCTTCCCACAGCGAGTAATAAATTGCTGAGCCAATGGAAAGGTCCGTACTCGGTCCGCGAGGTACGAGGACCGGTAGATTACCTCATTGGTACCCCTAGCAGGCGATAAGCTCTACCACGTCAACTTGTTGAAAAAGTACCACCGACGCGCCCATGGAGATACGTTCGTAGCACTGGACGAAACATCGGCGCTTGAAGAGGATTACCCCGCGGAGTCCCTTAATGTCATACAGACAGTGTGCATCCAACCTGATGCCGATTACCCTCTTCATTCCCTGCCAGGCGAGTCTTTAGAACCCTCTGACCTGGATATCGACGCGCAGCTGACACCACATGAAAAGAGTCAGCTACAAGAATTATTATGTTAGTTCGACGACGTTATTTCAGAGAAGCCTGGATGCGCTACTAGTTTCGAGCATGATATTAAATTAACGACCTTAGAACCTGTCCGTTCAAAACCCTATCCCATGCCGATTTATTTACGCCAAGCTTTTAACGCCAAAGTCGATAATTTGATTAGTTTAGATATAATAGAACCCTCCACCTCTAATTATTGTTCCCCAATCGTCATGGTCAAGAAACCTGATGGCTCTTATCGGATGTGCATCGACTTCCGACAGGTTACATTCGGTAACTGTGTTCGACGCCAAGCTCATCCCTTTGGTAGATCAAAACCTTCACCTTTTGGAAGACGCCAAGTTGATCTCAGAACTTGATTTGAGCAAGGCGTATTACCAAATTCCCCTCTGGCCCGATGTGAAAGCATATACCGCCTTTGCAACTGAGAAAGGCTTAATGCAATTTAAGCGCCTTCCTTTTGGCCTCGTGACCGCTTGTAGTAACTATAACCGTCTCATGAGAAGGTTGTTAGATGGACTTCCGAATGTCTCCTTTTACTTCGATAACGTCTACGTCGCTACTCATGAATGGAGTCATCATTTAACCACCCTATTAGCTCTCTTCGAGCGACTGCGCAAAAATGGCCTCGCCATTGGCCCCAGCAATTGCCATTTTGCCCACGAAACCATAAAATACTTGGGTTTTAAAATAGGACAAAGCCAGCTAGGTCCACAGGAGGACAAGATTAAGGCAATCGCCGACATGCCCCTCTCGAATACTAAGAAGCAATTAAGATCATTCCTAAATTAGCTTCTATCTATCGGCGATTTGTCCCGAATTTCGCTGCAATTTCGGCGCCCCTCAGCACCCTTTTAAAAAAGAATTCCCCCGATCGACTACGTTGGAATGATGTCGCTGTTTCTCATTTTAACCAGCTCAAGAGTAAGCTCATTTCTGCCCCCATTTTGAAGTTGCCCAACCCAGAAAAATCCTTTGGGATTAAAACCGACGCGAGCAACGAGGGCATTGGAGGTGAACTCCTTCAATATGAGGATGACGGAACGAGTCATCCAGTTGCATACGCTAGTCTCCAGTTATTACCCTGCGAAAAGAGATATGCCACTATAGAGAAGGAAGCTCTAGCTATTATTTGGGTTATTGACAAGTTTAAGATGTATTTGATAAAAAAATAATTTCAGATAGGAACTGACAACCGCCCGTTGGCCTATATTTGGAATGTACGACACTCCAACGGCCGAATTATGCGCTGGAGTCTACTTTTGCAAGAGTACCAATTTAAGATAAATTACATAAAAGGTTCCGATAATCAGGTCGCTGACGCACTCAGTAGGAATGCGTTACCAAATAGTGTAGATTAATTTGTAATTCGTAGGATTAGGATCTCCATGTATGTATATACCGTCTTGCACGACTTAAATTAGATTCTCCTGTAATATAATTAGTTAATGTATATGTATGAATTTTGTGGCTCAATGTCTATTTTTTTTCCGTATGTGTACATATTTGTACCCATTAATTTACGTATGAATTAATTTGTCCCCTCTGTACTAATTTTATATTATTTCATTGTTCCATGTCTCTTTTATGGTTAAGTTTGTATTAGAGGGTAGTTCTCCCTATAATCAAATGATCAATATAATCATATGTATTGAGGCAATGCTAGCTAGGTGCATGAAGGTACGGTTGGTGCAAGAAAGTGAGTTCTCCCAAACGGAGCTCTATGGTTGTCCCTTCTATCTTTTTTTCGAAGTGACAACTTCCCCTGGAATGGAGGGGTCTGATAGAACGGTCTGAGGCCGCTTTAATTCAGTCTCTATCACATGTTAAAACACATGTTTACCCATGTGTATCCTGCGAGAGGAAGCAGAAGCGCGATTATCGCCCATCATAGCCAATGTTTAATCAATGAGGTTCACTCCCCCGTTTCGCCTCCATACGTCGATCTCGCCAGATTGAATTAGGTTTATGGGCAGATTAGGTATTTGTCCAGGCGCCACCGGAACATTCTCCCGAAGTCCCCCACTCAATTATCCTCTACGCCATGGAGATGGCTCCGGCTATTTATACCATAGCTTTTCCCAATTGAAGAAGATCCAGATTATCTTCACGAGGCATCAAGACAATCCGGTCTCCCTTGTGCACCTAGGAACTCTGCCGAGAAACCCCTTATTGTCCAGAAGAGGACAATATCCCTTGAGTGCCAAGGTTCATGCCCTTCGAGACGCTAAGTCAACAAGGCCTCCCTGTTGTTCAGATAGAGAACAACGTTAGAACAGCCATTGTTCTTTGAGCCCGTTTGAAAAGAAACGGTTCTCACCCCGTCTTTCCCCCCTGTTGTTCAGAAAGAGAACAACGTTAGAACAGCCATTGTTCTTCAAGCCCGTTCGTCAAGAAACGGTTCTCGTTCCCAAGACATCACGTCCAGATAATTTAATTCCCCACTTTTTAACGTTCTTCAAGAGCACGCTTGGTTTCAACAATAACCTCCATTGTTCATCTAGAACATCTCCGATTTGCTGTCACAAGGATCGCTCGTACTTCCGAGCACCACTTCTCTCTCACTCCTCGAAGACAGTCATTTCCCCTCGTTAAGGACAACCCCCCGAAGAACCCTTCTGCTAGAAATCGCCAGTTAGACCGAAGATTCCTTCGCATCGTCTTCCTCTGCACAACAACTTTGTAATTACGTAAGCTGACCATTACCTTTAATCATTTAACCTTTTGTCAACGCAACCCTGTGCTTTAAATGGTTTAGCGAACCATTACCCCCAGTTTTTTGTTTGTTTACCGTTTTTAAATCTCTCCAAATCTTAATCCTCACATTAGTCAGATATTCCCATGACCCTTTTCATTCACGCGTTTCTCCCATTTTTTAATCCCCGTTTATGTAAACATTTTTTTTGTGTGTTGTTGATAGTTTAATTAATAAAACTCTATTTTATTAATGGTAGCCATATTATTTATCCTTGTGCACCGTTCCACTTCTTAAGCATATTGAAGATAAATAAGCCTCTCCAGCCCCCCCCATCTTTTGAACTAACCTCGGTCAATCAGATTACCACGCACTCGAAATATAGGAAATTGCCTCAACGAATAGTTATATATGGTATATCGTCGGGAGCCTATTCTACGACACTAACCTTAAGGGACTAAATACCGCGTCAACTTTTGTAGTTCTTTTATTTTAGTTCTAACTTACATAAGAGTCCTACATATGGACCCTGATTACTGCATTGTGTGTATATATCCATATGTATAATCTGTATTTTTCTTTATTTTCTTTTGCAGTTTTACGGCCTAAATAAACATGATTCTGTCTTAATTTTATTAAACTGATGAGCCTGTACAACTCCCTTTCAAGCTGGTAACAGCTACATTCACATATGGTTCTTTTTTTCCAATATTCTACAGTCCTCGCTCGTTTTTGATTTATCCTATTATTATTTTCTTTTATTTCAGGTCAGATCCAGGAAGTCGAGATGAAGAGAAGTATCGTTGATTACTTCACGCGCCGTGAGCCTGCGACTGCAGTTAAACGAAAGGCTTCCCCAGAGTCACCTCTGGCACTTCTAGACGTCCCACTGTAAGCCCAGACAAAGGAATCCACTTCCTCTTCACCGAGTTAACACCGTCCACGTTGCGTTACCTAATGACAACTCCAATAAAGATGATATAGGAGTTATCAACTGGTTGGAGCTTACTGATGAGAGAAACTGCGCGTACTCACCTCACCTTGGGCTGGGCCATTTGATTTTCATTGGCCTTACTGCAAGCGTCAAGATGGAAGCAAAACCAGACGTACATATCTCGGACCACAACATCTAATCGGGCAGTATAGCGTCTTCTCCTATTCTGTGTCGAAACGTGGACTATTCTGTCGCTCTTGCAGCTTTTTCGCTCCTGAAGCAATCCGAGGAAACCAATTGAATCGCCTAGTCAGAACACCCCTAGAGAAGTTCGCTCACCTAACCTGCAAAAATGGCTATTTGTCAGCGCATCTAGCGTCCAGATTCCATGAAGACAGTGTCGTGCGCGCAGAAGCGTTCAAAACGACGATGAAGACTGGAGAGAGAGCAGCAGCTGAACACTGCAGAGGTCAAGTATCGTGACAAAAACCAAGCTGCTCTGCAGCGGATACTCTTTTCTATGGAGTTTCTGGGTAGATTAGGTCTACTGCTTCGGGGTCATCGCGATTCTGGAACCCTGTTGCTCCCTCCCGCAGGAAACGGCGCCGATATAAATTACGAACAAGGCAATCTGAGAGCGACTCTACAGCTTATGGCGGTTTCCAACGATAAAGTGTTACGGGAACATTTAACGACCACGAGTAGGAATGCCACATACATTTACCCCAAGCCCAGAATGAACTGATATCAGCCATTGGAACAGTGATTGAAAAATCAATCATTGAAAAAACAAAAGAAGCCAGATTCTTCACTCTTCTGGCGGACGAGAGCACAGATGTCTCGAGAAAAACAGTTAACAGTATGTTTACGATACCTCCGAGGTGGCCAAATATGTGAGCAGTTTCTCGGTTTTGCTGAGGTCCCTGATCTGACTGGTGCAGGGTTGGCTAAAAAACTGCTACAGGTTCTGAAAGATTCTGGAGTTGACATTAGAAATATGGTTGGACAGGGGTACGATGGAGCCGCGGCTATATCGGGGAGCAAAAATGGTGTGCAAAAGTACGTGCGTGAGAAAGCCCGTCAGCCAGCTACACGCATTGTGTGTCCCATTCGCTCAATCTATGTTTGCTGAAGGCGGGCGAGGTACCATATATTAGAAAGGCAGTGACGTTGACGCACGAGATTGCGTTTTTTTTTCTGTGGCTCAAATAAAAGATTGCTCAATCTTGAAGAAGCTATCAAGGAAGAGTGTAATGAAGCCGCCCATTCGCGTCTTAAACTCCACTGCACCACTAGATGGGTGGAGCGCCAGGAAGCAGTTCGCAAATTCAAAGAACTACTACCCGCCATTAAAGTGTCGCTACACAAAATTAGCATATGGCTACGCGCAGATTGCGCCGGAAAGGTGCTACTATTCTCTTCCGCCATAGACAATGGTGTATTTTTGGTTGCCCTAGAGGTACTTGTATCGGTTCTGGAGATCAACAAGCCACTTTCCGTTAAGCTTCAGGCCGAAAGTCAGGACATCCATAACGCAGTGGACAGTGTCCAGGACTGTGAGAAGGTCCTGAGACAAATGCGATTAGACGAACAAATCTTCAGGGACATTTTTATGCGCGCTCAAGAATTGTTTGGTGAAGAAATCCACATGCCAAGAACGAGCGTCAGGCAGACGCAGATGTCCAATCATGCGGCCGAGACACCAGAAGTTTACTACAGACGTTCTATTTTCCTCCCGTACATCGACGTCTGTATAAGTCAACTAGATGAGCGATTTAAATCGCACAGTGCGAAAGCATATGTGCTCAGTATGCTACTACCGGCCTACTGTCAGAATTCCGACGATTCTAGTGCCCTCATGGAAGCCGCCCAGTTGTACCACCAATTCCTTCCAGGACAACCAGAGTGCCTGAACGCTGAATTACTGCGCTGGAAGGCGTACTGGGCGCGGCAGGCGACCACGACATGTACACCACCAAAACGAGTCATGGATGCGGTGGCGGTTATGGCGACTCTTGGTACTTATCCCATGATAGAAACTCTTTTGCGAATTTTCGCAACCTTGCCGGTGACCACTGCGACAGGTGAACGCTCATTTAGTGCTCTGAAATTGATAAAATCTTACCTACGGTCCACCATGCACGAAAAGCGATTGAATGGCCTAGCCCATCTGTACATCAACAAGGACATTCCACTAGTTCATAGTGACGTTATTGATGAATTCAGCTGAACCAACCGTCGACTGGTTTTCAAGTGATACAATACAAATGTGAAAAAAAACACCGATCACCCAGGGAAAAATTTAAAGACCGCAAAGAAAATGACCGTAGATAAGATGTCATTAATTTCAGATATATTATATTTGATATGTATTTGGGTAACTAAAATGATACTAAAATCATCCCAACTCCAGAAGGCCTCGCATAAGCTTTGCTTCATGCCTTCTTCCTTCAACAAACATTTTATGTTTAAATACACATCACTATTAAGTGATTTCTAGATGCAGTACCCGAATAGTGCTGCGCGATCTATCTCACTAGATTTTATTGGTTCGAAAGCATTTTTGCAATCTGGGCTTTTTTGAAGTTCATGAAAATGCTTAGTATGTTGATGAAAAATTATATTTCATTTTATAGACTTACCTATATACGATGTTCTAAATTGTTAACAATGTTCATAGGGTTTTGTGCTTATACGAGGGGCGGTCAATAAGTTTTGCGAATCGGTAGGGCAAAATAGAGGAAGGGGGATGGCTGTTTGTGAGGGTGTTAGGACAAGTTATGACAAGTCAGGACCTGCAGCCGCACGCTCCTGCCTCGTCTATTTAAGAAGCAGTAGCTGATCTCAGATCGTCAGTCACAAATTTTTCAACAATGGAGAAGATTGAGCACCGCGCAGTGGTCAAATTTTTGACCAAGGAAGGCAAGAATGCAAGAGATCCATGAACGCATGGTTGCAGTATACACCGACACCGCCCCTTCCTATGCAACCATTGCTCACTAGAATAGGGAGTTCCGCCATGGTCGTGAGTCAATTGAAGATGACCCCCGTCCAGGACGCCCATCAGACGTGACCAACGAGGACAATGTGGCCCGTGTGGAGAGGAGGATCCTCGAAAATCGACGGGTGAAGGTCGAAGAAATCGAGCGAGAACTTGGAATATCACATGGAAGTATTATCAACATCATCCACGACAATTTGGCCATGACCAAGGTCTCTGCCTGTCGGGTCCCTAGAAACCTCACGCCCCATGATCGACTTCAACGTTGTCAAAGTTTGGAGGAGTTGGTGCTCCTGTACAACCAAGACCCGGCCGGATTCGAGTCACGCATAGTGACAGGTGATGAAACGTGGGTCCATCACTGGGATCTCGAGACCAAGCTCGAAAGCATGGCCTGGAAGCACAGGGGCTCTCCGACCCCCATCAAGTTCTGGACCCAACCCTCAGCCGGGAAGATCATGGCCACCATCTTCTGGGATTCTGAGGGAGTGTTGATGGTGGACTATGCGCCTCGTGGAAGGACCATCACAGGCCAATATTACGCCGAGCAATTAGCTGGGTTGAAGAAATGCATCCGTCAGAAACGGCGCGGCAAGTTCACACGCAGTGTCCTGTTCCTCCATGAAAATGCACCTGTCCACAAGGCCAGAGTTGCACAAGCTGCCCTGCGCGAGTGCGGATTCGAGGAGCTCAACCATCCCCCCATCAGTCCAGATCTGGCCCCCAGCTACTACTTTTTATTCCGCCAGCTCAAGGCTGCACTGCGTGGACGCCGCTTTGGGGACGATAAAGATGTCCAGCTCGCCGTCCAGGAGTGGATTGAACAGCAGTCGGGAGATTTCTGGTTGTCGGGAATTCGAAGCCTCAGGGACAAGTGGCACAAGTGCATTGAAGTCGAGGGTAGTTATATTGAAAAATAATAAAACACTTTTCCTCATATCTCGTTTCCTTATATCCGAATTGCAAAACTTATTGACCGCCCCTCGTATGTATAGTATTTCCTGATTAAATTTATCATTATTCTGTGAAATTTCACTAAAAACTATTTCAGTATATGATTTTGATTCGAAAATACCTCCAGATCGCTTCTTTGGTAATCTAGTTTTAAGAAATTTGCGGGGGGAGAACCCTCGGCCCCTCCTCTAGTCACGTGCTCGCCTGTCCAGTGGCTTGACCAATATCCTCCCTACTTCTACGCCACTGATTGAAAAAGAAACGAAATTAATGATTTGAGTGATTTAAATGTAATAATGTGTCATTCTGCAGCCTAAAAAATAAGGATTGTCAATCTGATGTGTGAAAATCTTGCTTGGAAGTTTGTCAAATTTAGGATGGATGATGGCTTCTTTTGATGGTAGAGATACGTTCTGAGATATGATCCGATGCGAGGAAAACAACACCAAATTTCAAAGTTTCCCCCGGACTCTCCGCCGCAGGCTCTGCGATTCACATGCCACCCCTCCCCCCCACTTCAACGAAATCCTAGCTACGCCACTGGGCAGCACCTACTGTTGCGAACAGCTCTTCTCAGAAATGAAGTAGATGAAGTCTCACCTTCGCTCTCAACTCTCGGACCGACACCTCAATGACATTCTTCTTTTGTCTACCTCCACCATCGAGCCGGACATTGAAGCATAGAATTCTTGTATAATGTATTCTAGTGTATATATATATATATATATATATGTATGTATGTATGTATGTATGTATATATATATATATATATATATATATATATATATATATATATATATATATATATATATATATATATATATATATATACAGGGTGGGCCAAAGTCACTGAGGGGTTGCAATATGTGATCATTATGCCACTAATAGTTTTCTTTCTTTCTTTTTCAGGTATTTCATAGATTGTGACTTGGAAATTAATTATGGAGAAGTATAGCGTCGCACAACGAACCCAAGTTGTGAAATTCTTCTATCAACATCAGGGGTCAATTATTCTAACACAAAAAGCATATCGCAGGCATTTTCAAGTGAGAGATGCACCAACTGCGAACACAATTCTGAGCATAGTTCGTCGTTTTGAAGAACAAGGAGCAGTGAGTGATCTTCCACGAGCTGGGAGACCTGGCACTGTAATAACCAATGAGACCAGGGAAAGAGTGCGTGAGTGTTGAACAGAATCCTGGAACGTCGACTCGAAGACATTCCGGACAACTTGGGATATCACGAACTTCGCTGCGAAGAGTTCTCCACAGCCTCAACCTTTTTCCCTACAAGATACAGTTTGTCCAACAGTTGAAACCCGAAGATTATGAACCTAGGCTTTGTGTGGGTGTTTACGTAAAATCAGTGTACGGACGTACATAAACAGATGACGTCGCCACAATAAGTCATAGAATAATTCACAAGTGGGTCTTTGATCCATTTCGCTTTAGATGTTTACTCAATTCATTGTCATTTCTCTATCTAAACTCACAACCCTATTTTTTTTATTAGTTGAATGAACTAAGCTACCTTCCATTACACCAGTTTCTTTTCCTAATAATGAAAAAAATGTGATGATGATATTTTTCATTAAGAATTTAAGACCTTATCTGAAATAGAATCTATTTGGGTCCAAATGTTGGACAAAGGGGTAAATGCTTCTAATGAGAAATTGTTAAAATATAATATTTTAATAAAATGTGCAGCTACCATAACAAAATGTCAGTCAACCGATGATTTCTGTAACACGACCCTTATTTAACGTTGCATTTTGAATTTAAAGGACTAGAATTTACAGTTTGCCAAAACTACAGAATGAACCAACTTCCCCCTTAATATAGTCGTCATTGGGCCCAACAAATATCCAATTAATGGCAAAAAATATACTTGTGTGAAGAGAAAAAAACCCTATTCTATGGAGGTACGGGCATAGCGCAGATAGTCCATTCAGCCACAAGCTTCCAACTTTAGATGCATCGACACCATAGAGGAATTACCAATCCACGAGGTCTTTTGAAACAAATAACATCTCCATGAGATAACACAAAAATGTCACAACTAGCGATTGAAATCAAACAGTTAAAAACAAAAAAAAAATATTTTCCAAGAAAAATTGTAAGCTCTAAAGGAATGCTTGATTGGTCATAAAATTGAAACATGATTTTCATTTGGTCAGGTTTATCACACCCACATCTCGACAGGCAAAAGAAACTCTTTGTTCGTTGGTCCTGGTTTCAATGTTTCATCTTTCAAGAACTCCAGAGGATACAGAACCAGACGACCCTGAAGGGAGAAATGTTAGTTATACTTAAAATTGAGGAAATAAAAGAATGACTAGGATTGTAACATGAATTATATTTGAATCTGGCATAAAGTTAATTAATGTTTTACTCAAAAGCGTCGATTCCTGACATTCGTGAAAAAAAATTCCTTGGCAAACGGAAAGGGTTTAAGGACCACCACTAAAAAATAAAAGACCAGAGATGGAAGAAAAGGCTATTTTCATAAATGATCAGTAAAGTTGTAACATAAAAATTAATAATTTGAAAATAGTAGTTATATGTAGAAGGCATTACTATACTCAATCAATCAAATAAGAGTTCAAGTTCATTAGGCAGATAACATCAGCGAAGAAGAATAGATGTAGTGAGTCTTATCCTATGGGCCGCAGGCGATTGAGCAGCAATTGACTAAAGAAATAGGAAACTATTTTTTCGCACGAGACATCAGAAACTACTGACTGGCTCGCGTCGAAATAGTCATTAGACCATGACGTAACCTCTAAATGTTTAAACGGATTATTTTTACTATCTTTTATTTTATTCTTGTTTGTTTTTTCAAGAACTGAATCAATCTCAAGAAGCTGTTTAAGCAATTCGATCCATTGTAAGGCAATATATATATATATATATATATATATATATATATATATATATATATATAAGATATAAAAAAATGATGTTAGAAATGGGTTTCCTTGAATTAGTACTTAGGCAAGGAACATATTGAAAAATTATTACAGAAACAGATAATACCCTAGACAGAGTATGTTGGTATCACCACAACAAAATATATTTCATTATCAAGCTCTGAAATCTCAGCTCAGTTGATTGGGGGAATTAAGGTGAGGTTACATTTTATACTTTTAAAGAATCTAAACTCAAATATTTGGGGAACATCCTTCGAATCCTAAAACGTATATGTCAGCATAAATTATGATTTACGCCATCAAAAGAAACCACAAACTTCCACTTATGGGCGCAATCACACCTTTTCGAAAAGAAACAACAATTCGATCTTTTTCATACTTACAAAATGCCACGGAAATTGGCACTCATTTATTGTAGTTTGTAGTACAGATGGGCACACCAAGGAGATGGGTACAAATACATACAATGATGCGAAAAGACCAATGAAGGGGGTGATTAAACAGTACGGAACCATTAAATGAAAAGTATGAGTGGGAATGAGATACAGTGAAGTGAAACAACTATGTGGACACATTTGAATTGCTTATTTAATATATATGCCAGCATTTAATAAAGAATGGTAAGCCTACAACTAAGAAATTAAAAAGGTAATGCTAAGGATTAAATGAGAGTAAAATATGTATTTAGACATTTTTGGAAAATATTTTTAAATTAGCTTATTCGCAGAATTAGGCTGGGGGGGGGGAGTGGGGGGGTATAGAATATTTCCCCCCAAACCAGAATGATCTGATTGGTACTTTGGTATGTTTTTTTGTGTGACCTCATTTAGCACTTGAGCGTCTCCTTGCGCGCACTCGGCCCAGGAGGGCGCGCTGCTCCTCCAGGTACCAGGTGTAACGATCTAAACAGGGTATCCCCCATCCCCGGCGAGCAGAAAAGATCAAAACGACGGTGTGTGGGGGGGGGGGGGGCTGGGGAGGCTCCTGATAGAGTCCGCGGGGTTGTTGCGCCTTGAGCGAGGGTAATGTTTCAAGCATCGAGGGTCGAGGGAGAGACTTAAGCGATCTTCGAGGCCGACTGCGATTAGAGGAAAGCGGCGTCAGTGAATGCCAATTGTGTGGTAGGTGCAAGGAAAGTATGGAAGTCTAAACGTCATTATGTGAGAGTATTGTGCAAGAGGAGGAATGGAGAGTGAAAGCAGTGGAAGGGGACAATTTGAGAGGGTGAGGGCGAAAGGTAGAAAGAGGTTCGAAGGAATAAGAAGTGAATGATTGTGTCATGTAGCGGTCATGTACCACGTGGGGATAAGAATAGACTTATAAAGATTGTATAGGACAGTGTGAGAGAGATTGGAACCGCGTAATTAATAGAGCTAAAAAAAAATGTGATAAGTGGATAAGAAGTGTGAATGGAAGGGGATTTGTGTGAGGGGGCGAGCTTGCGGCTTTTTCTCCAGGGTGAACCCGGAGTGGAAGAAATGCCATATATCCATTGTAGATCTGTGTTGCATAAAAGTGTGTAATCGTTCATGATTTTTTATCTCCCCCGACTTCACTTTTAGTGGGATTGTAGTAGTGGTGATGATGATGATTGATTGAAATTTGTCTTTCACTACATTTCTAACCGATCTCTCAATGAAAGCAACACGACGTTTACTCTCAAGTTCAAGACTTGCAAACAGATTCCATCTTCACACTTTTCGTCGTCAAGGTCTTCACTTCCACACAAATTATTAAATTTCACTTCAGTCTTATAAGAGAAGAAATACAGAAAGTTAAATAAAATTGTGTGGAAGGCATATGGCCCAATTAGAGTTTTGGGGGCTACAGGAACCAGGAGGGCGCGCAACCAGGGAGGTAGCAGAGTGCGAAAGAAAGCAACCCACTCCGTTTGCATTCGTAACTCACTTTAACATTTCTTAACAAGACTTTGGCCTTTTCAGGAAAACTCTTGGCGAGATGAACTTTACTTCTCCGCTGCTCAAGTTGGGTGAATGTTCTGACAGAGTCGCTAGGAATCACGCTAAACACCTGAAGTATCGCAAAATAAATCATGAAAGACTGCATCCGGAAGGAGTGAGATAGTGGTAAATTCTAAGTGCGATGGTCGGGAATAAAGATGAAATAGAGGTGGAAAAGAATCGGTTCATGAATGCGGATCAGTTCGTTCCATTTCGACGATTTGAACCGCAATCGACACTTGCGTGACCTCCGGATCACCCCGCCCCCCTCGCGTGACCTCTGGATCACCCCCACCCCCGTCCCGCAGTCGACACTTGCGTGACCTCCGGATCACCCCCCTCCCCCGTCCACAATCGACACTTGCGTGACCTCCAGATCCCCCCCCCCTCCGCAATCGCCACTTGCGTGACCTCCGGATCAAAGTCATCTCCTTTTTAGCGCTTACTCGGTATATGTACCATTCGCATATTTTCACATTCACTGACTCAACTACATTCTTAAAGACCTCTCCTCTCAGACTTTTAGGTGGAGATGCTATCGTTGGCCTTCATTGGTTAGCACAAGGTCCCAACAAATGGCATCACCTTCGTCGGTTTACGACCCACAAAGTGAGTTCAAACTCGTTTCTGAAGGGGTTGATTAAGCCTCGGTAATGCGCTGTCTATTGCAGTATTCCGCACACCTCATCATTATATCCCCACTGGGTAACAGTGGTCTTGTTGACTTTCCCTGTCGCTTTTTTCATTTGAAATAATTGCCTCCCCCCCCCTCACCCAAGCAATTGCTTTACAACAGGTAGTGCGAAATACAAATACTCACATCATCGTAAATTTTGGTATTCTCGGCCGCAATACTCTGCCACGCCTCAAAGAATTTCTCAGAGATAGGATCGAGGAAATCGAGGGAACATCCCTTGGCCATCCCTCCTAAATGCTCACTAAACAGGTAAATGCGAAGACTGCCTGCGAATTCGCCTCGCTGATAGTCTTTCCCGTTCATCCTGCCTTTGCAAAATTCTTCGTCCTTTAATGCAAAAAAAGATCCTTTAAATAAGAAAAGGTGGTAACTGCTCCAGATCTAAGAAACAAATGGGTTTAAATAAGGATAAAGAAGTGAATACCAGGAATGTAAACAGCAAGACCCCTCCCTATAGTTAGGGAGTTCGAACAACATCCCAGTGATGTCAAGTGCACATCGAAAAGGGTTACTAAAATTGACCGCGCCTAATGCAGGAAATGGGAGTTGATACAGGGTGGGGACCCACTTCTTCGTATGGTTATCACTCGTCATTCCATGGCAAAAAGGCGTTATGCTTCTTCCATTTGGTTTATTTTTTTTTTTAGTTTTATAATAGCACCACAAGTGAACAGAGATGCAAGTACAGCACGAACAAAAGGGATTATTGTCCTGACAAATGTAAAACCATACAAGCCATGGCTTCACCAATTCTCCGTACGAGAGGAGCTTGCGCTTCGCTGCGGTCGCTAACAGCCCGGGCTGTTGGCCTTTGAAACCGCATTTTTTAACCCCATTTCATTACACCTTTTTTTTACTCTTTGTTTAAACGACCAATGAATCCATTTTAAAGTAAAAAGAAACAAAAAATATAATAAATACTTTATTTGTTAATTATTAACCGACACATTACAAAAATTAAGTCATTCTGAATTTCTTTCTTCAAACCGGTTCTTTCTTTAACGACCGGGAATTCTTCAATTTTTCTTGTTTTTTTCTTTTTCTTCTTCTTCGTATTATTATTATCCTCATGTCCATCTTCTTCTCTTCTCCTTTTCGATCTCTTCTTGTCCTCCTGCTCCTATTCATTCTCTTACGTCTCTTCCATTTCGCTCTTTCTTTTTCTCCACTTCCTCCTGTCTTCTTTTCTTTTCTTCTCTTTCTTATCCATCTCCTATTCCTTCCCTTTTCAAATCCTCCTCTTTCTTATTATCATCCTTTTTTCTTTCTTTTCTTCTCCTGCTCTTCAATCTTTTCTTCTCTTTCACCTATTTATTCTATGCTTCTCCCCTCTACTTCTCCTCATTCTCCTCCTCTTCTTTTTTTCTGAACTTTACCAATTATAATAAAAAAATAATAATCGGAAAAATCGGCAGAAAAGTGATAACTTTTCTTTTTTCGATTTTTGTCTCGGTGGAGAAACCAGGTTTTCCTCTTTCATTTGAGGCATTTCAGAAATCTTGGGGAAATCCACGCCTTCTAATGGTCCCACCCATGGGACGAGTGACCCCAAAAAGAAGGTTTTGATACTTATCTGTTGAATGAGACCAAACATAAGTCTCTCACCTCAATAATTTAGCCGAGAGGATTTTTAAAATTTTTTTTTAATTCCAGATTGGATTCTTGTTTGAGTTTAACTGCTATATGGGTTTGGGGTTCTTGTTTTGAGTTTGAGACTACCACCTCCACCAATACTATTACACTATCCCCACCACCACCACTAATACTTCTCTCTCTTCACTTTCTTTCTTTCTCTCTATCCATTTGATCCTTCCACTTCATGATCACATTGATTTGAAACGGTGACTGTAACAAAAAAACAATCATGATGAATTTTCTTCAGGAAGGAGGCTTAAAAAAGAGGGATGAATAGACAAATAGAGACAGTAGACATTAGAGAAGCGATAAAAAAAGATTCAGACCCGGCGTTTGAATAATAAATCACGGACATTCAGTCGTCCATGAAGTTTTACTCATTGAGAGAGAGAGAAAAGAAACAGAGCAAACGCAAAAGAAGAATGCAAGAAAGCAAACGACTCCACTTTAATACCGATTTTCCACACGGCGACAGCCGCTTTACTGCTAATAATATCTTGATTTTAGAAATGTGCAAAAACATGTCAGGTCATTCATTCATTAACTAAGCAAAAACAACTTTTACCATTTTTTCACTTCTTTCCAAAATATCTCGTTCTAAACATATAGAGTTATGGAGGATAAATATTAAAGTGAAAAGAGAATAATAGACAAATTTATCAGAGGCAACAAACAATCCGAACCATTAATGAATTGTGCTAGATACGTTCCGACAAATGTCACAGAAAACATCTCGGTCTCATCATTCAGGTAATCTACACTACTGAAACGCATTTATACACTCGGGTCACCGAACCAAAGAGAAGTAACATAATACAATGCAAAACTCCGTCATGCGATGCTATAAAAGTTCCGAGAAATGACGAAGGAAACCCCTTTCCAGAAGTTCTAGATGGTTGGCAAAGATAAGCGGTTTAATTTAATAAACATACACTTGCACGGGGAACCCACTAGAGCAGATATTGAAGCAGTAACCATGTAGTGTACCTAACACTATTTAAAATACAATTTCTGAGGATGGATAGTCACCGAAACAAGTGTTCAATGTAGACGAAACTGGTCTGTTTGGGGGAAAACATGCCATTACGCACCTACATAGCACATAGCAGGGGAAGAAAAGAAATCATCAGGATTCAAAAGATAGGTTGGCCTTATTGTTGGCTATTTGTGCAAAATTAGTGTCCATTATGACCCAAAGACCCCATCTTCACTTATTTTCCTTGACCTTTCAAACAAACACAAGCTGTCTTAAATCTTGCTTACTGACCTCACAAGTGGGTGCAAGTAAATATTTGTGTTTGTCTTCCCACATAAAGCGTCATTCCGGACCACAGTGACAAAGTTAGGTTATTGAGTCTTTGTCTACTTTTTTTTTACAACTATCCTTTCATTCCCTTTTCTCCTCTTCTATTTCGATGAATGGAAATGCCCTCGCTAGTTGTTTGCTCCCTTTCTAAAAGAAAATCTTACTTGGAGAGATCATTAGATATTTTTTCTTCATCTTAACTACTTCACGACCCGGAAAACTCGTTGGTAGGATAGAAAGGTTAAACGAGAGAAAAGAGAATTTGAATAAAAACTACATTAATCGCCTAAAAGCAAGTGAGTTCCTTTTAACATCACAAATTGTGCACCAACAATTAAATACCTCGATTACTAAAGCCACTTCTGAATCTCTGTTGCCGAGGAGACTCCTGTCATTTATGTTGGCAGAACCAGCAATCACCAGGCGGTCGTCCACAATCATGAGTTTAGAATGGATATAGATGAGTTCAGAAACGAGCTGGCCCTCCAACACATCATATGTTCGTAAAGCACAGATGGAGATGTAGTTCTGCCAGTTAATTTTCGCCTGTTTTAGCACTCCAATGAGACTGTTTGGTCCACTAAGAAAAAAAGATGAATTCTAATCAGAAAATCCAATTTATGTAACACCTTTTATTTATATGAAACCACCATTTATCATCTTAATTTTTTTTGGGGGGGATTATGAATATGGAAATTTCTATAAAAACGTAAAGGGAAGCGAAATGTGTAGAAGTTGCATGCCCTCGCAGATGGGTGAAAGTTGTTTTGGTTTTACAAACAACAAATTTATGCGGTTTGGATGTGGCTGCATATATGTCGTAAGCGCTCCCCGGAAGCAATGAGAGCAAAACCACCACAAAAACCCTTTGTCCCACCCCCCACCCAGGGCAAGAAACCCTGGGTGTGGCTTCGATTGCCCAGCAAAGCACCATATTCAGCACTACAACGAAACACTACAGTTTTTGTCGTCTCTGAGAAGCAACTCTCCAGCAGTCATTTCTCGGAGTCCCCTTCGAGGCGGAGACAAAGAGAACAACCCTCTAGTTTACACATGTCCAATATGCTTCAGAATCCACATGTCCAACATGCTCTACAAATATCACCTCAAGTCTACAGTTCAATGCAACTTTTAAGAAAGATCCACCAACTTCACATCGGCGCTTGCTTCTAAAAACTACTCAAACATATGGACCTGTTCCTTATGCCCCCCTACACTTTCTTTCCTCATAACCTACATCAATCCATTCCTTCTTCATCCTCATCTCCGCAACCATCGTCATCACTAACCGCAGCATACATATTAGCATTCTACAAGAAACAAAACTCCACACAATCAGGACGGACCTGGCTAAGGGAATCGGCGGGTAAATCCTCCTCCTGGTAAGCAAATCCATAAACTTCACAGATACAAGTACACACACTAGTCCCCCTCCCCTCGAGACAGTAGTAGAGAACTGCCATCAATCAAAGGGCACATTAGCAACAAATCTCAGACAACACTAGTAAATGCTTACTTCTGCCACGGTTCCAGCAAATTTCTCTCCCAAGGTCCACCACATCACCACCCAACCCAACCTCATCTTAGGTGGCAATTTCAACGCCAAGGTGCCAGTCTGTATATCAACAACCCCGACTCACATAGAGAGATTTTCTCTGCTCCAGAGAGATAGAATATCAAACACGAGACTGTTCTGTGGTTCAGCAGGGAGTCTCAGACACGAAGGAACGGGAGTCTTGAATGGGGTCTGAGATGAGGGGGATCCGCACAGTTCTCCGGGAAGAAGGTGGCTCGATAGCTTTCCTCTAAACAGGAGCCAAAGCTTCATGAAGGGAGATCTGCTGGTGAGATCTTCACGCAGAGGTACGACTCGAACACGGGTTGCAGGACTTCGCGGGGGAACAGACAAAACGGCCTGGACAGAGGAACTAGCAGACTTTTAATCTCTTCGAGGAATGGAGGACTCAGGTTTAAATAGCCAGGAGGCTGGTCCGATAGATAGCCCCAGGGCATGGCCGTCCCTAGAGGATTCTCGACGTCAGTCTATGTAAACTTACTTCGAGATAATGAGTCGGATCGTGCAGCGAAGTTTGCCTCATGATATGGGGGTAGGGTTAGTACGGCTGCGCTTGTGGAGGAATAGACATGCCTGGGAAGCATGGGATGAGAACTCGACATTATCGCGGGGAAAGGGGAGCGAGGAGCGTCCGAAAGCAAATACAGCTGAGTTGGGTGACTCAGCGCGGGACTGCTTCCTTCTCGAAGATTCTAAACTTCCCGCGCCAAGGAGCACGTGGTTTAGATCGAAGGGGCTGAAAGGGGTATTCTGAGGGGAGCTTCCTCTCACACTGGTCCTTCGAGGGCATTCCCTCACATCCTCCAACAAACACAAACATCCCCTCCCTCAAAGAAGTATTTAAATACCTAGTTTATACTACATAACTTTCCCACCTCTCCCACCCCAAACCATCTTCCAGAAACATATCCATACACGTTTCACTCACCGCTCTATTCAGTCACTTTCACACAACACCCTGCTGCATGTACGGCCCCCTAATATCCTCCCTCCCTCGTGATGAGAGAATACATATGGTCAGGCTGCTGTGTGGACATCACCCAGTTCTCCTGAGCTGCCAGAAAAGGCTTGCACGCGAGCGTCGCGGATGCCTACTCATAGAGCAACACCGACCCCGACTCATTGAAACCCACGATGGAATCCAGCACTGCGCATAATCACACACGCCAACAGCACAATCAGTAACAAAAAACACCAAAGTTGTATTGAAAACGAACGAGTAGAATATAATGCTTTAGACTCATTACCTTATTAAACTATCATAAGTGTAGTGAAGAATATATTGCATTGCCACTCCACTTGGGGTTCCAATTTGCCCCTCAAATGCCGGAAGAAGAGGAAGAACAATATACACTCGAAAGGTTTGTCCATTTCTGAAATTTGAGTTAACTCGTGACTTGTACAATCCCAACCAAAGGCGACTATTCATCTTGATCCAAATAAAGCCATTTCCATTTCTATGTTTGCCGATCTTATTAAATCAGAGACTTTCCATCTTCGCTGAGAAAGCATATTACCACCACAGTATATGTTGTGTGTCATACAATCCAACTAAATCTGACTACACACATGCATAGAATGGGCAGAGACGCTGGATTGGGCACTTATATAATAATGCCCTGTATGCATTGAATGACCTTAGATCGTTTTCGGGAAATCGCTGACCTTATACTGTCTTGATACGGTCTATTCTATTTACCTTCAACTCTTTTTTCCCAAATCTGTCTATTTTATGTTTTATCTTATCGCATTGATATATGCCCACTCCCAGTCATGAGACATAATGATTATAATGACACATATAAATGACTCACTGGGCGCTCCTCAATCTACTGATGTATCAATAGAAAACAAAATTCTGTACTTAATCTCGCGATAAGTATTAAAATCAATGAAACTGAAATTTGAGGATTAAGACATCGCGACGATATGTTTATTACCGGTCGGCTTTGATAACTCTCTGTGCGATTTGGTAGGCGATGGAATTGGTCACCTCACTCCTGTTGATTGAAGCAGATGTGATAAAGAATTGGTTCTCAATGTAAATGAAATGCTTTGACCCTTTGATTGCATCCAGATAAGCGTTGTAAATGCTTCGCTCCGTCTCGCTTATCCCTCCACTCCACGCACCCAAACTTCGGAGTACCTATTTTCAAAAAACAAAACAAAACATATTTCGACTTAGATGCGAGCCCGTCAATTATATATTTATTGTACATATAATAGCTATATGCTACAATGTATGTGGAAAGCAATTTGTAGAGTGGGGACTAAGAAATTAGTGTCGAAGGCGAAAATATCTAAATAGGTCAGATGTATATGAAGCGAATTTAGAAGAGATATACATATAAATGTTGAATGCAAAGGCTAGTACAATGAAGGTATGGCATGAGTAGTATTCAAAAAGTTCGTAAAAATGGAATAAAATAAAAAAAAAAATAAGTATAAATTTTATTTTTCAACATAAGCTCCATTGAGAAGCGAGGCAGGGGCGAAGGCAGGTAAGTTGAGGTCAAAACACTTTTGCAAGCGTTGATGCATGCCATCTATTTCGTTTTTTTTTTTAAGGTTTAAAGAAAATCGGATAGGATTTGTGTGAGATCAACTCCCAATTAAATTCTCGTCAAGTTGACATTGTTCAAAGAAAATGGGATGCGCTTTCGCGTTATCGTGATGGACGAGGAATCTTCTGTGAAGTTTTCTCACAACACTTTCGTAATAGGTAGCATCGATGGCTCTTCGCCCTTCGAAAAAGTTAAGTATCATACCTTCGACATCCCCAGAAACAAACTTTGATTTGATGGGTCCTCTCCCAACTCGTGGTAACCATTATTTAGTCTTCTTTTTATCTCCCGGATCATAATGGTAAATCCAAGTTTTATCCCCGGTTACAGTTTGTCGAGGTTTGAGTGAGTGGGTAATCCCAGTTCCACTTCCTGGACATATATTTTATTACCGCACCGAGGTGAAGCGGAGGTGAAGCGTATCCACTTCCGGTGAATAAAAATAACCCCGGTGCGTACAATTTTGATCAAAACTAAGTGATGATCCCCTGAGTGTGTTCTCCACTCAGTAAAAGCCAACCATGGGTGGGTCGGTGGAATATTGAGATTTAAGCCGAGTGGATTGCTTAATAATTGCCAAAGGATCGTCCAAATTAGTTAAACACACATTTACAAAAAATAATCTTTAATGTACATGAATTTGAAATAATGAACAGCGTATATAAATATAAATAGGATTAATCTTGCACTGAATAAATAAGTCTACAAAATGTCGTGGGGATTACTTGCAAATTACTCACTAGGGTGCTCGCGTCTTAATGGCGCCCACCAGAACGAATGAAATATTATTATTGAGTTAAACACTGAATTAAGTAAGCACTTCTAATATTCGAGGTTACGGGCTCGTGATGAAAATTCTAGTTCACAAATAAACTGGTGAAGTTAGGGGAGGGGATAATTCAATTAACGATACCTTTGAGTTCGTAAGTATTTTTGAAGGGGGGCGGTGAAGATCTTCTTCTGGTGACGATGATCGCACCTAGTCTGGCCGTCCGAGGTTACCGAATGAGAGGGTAATCCTAGACCGGTGATATGCTGATCCTTTGCCGGATCACGAAGGTGAGCCACACAGTGACTCAAATCGGACTTTTCCTTGAAGTACCTGTCAGATTATTCGGTTCCTGGAGTGGGTAGCCAAAACCGATTACCTAGCTACGTCTAGAGAGCTAATCCGCAGAGGGAGGTCCTGTGTAACCTCAGACTCTGAAGGGGAGGGGGGGGGGGCTGCGAGAAGTTTGGCACCTACAAGTACCGTGATAGCAACCACCAATTCCCCGAGAAGTTCCTTCCTTGCAGCGGGCGAACGGTTTCCTATGTGGATCGAGTTTCACACACTCGACGTAGGTCCAAGAGCTTCTGCCTGAATCCAGGGAGAAGTCTTCCTTTTATTTCTCTCACGGGCAGAATCGAGAGAGAGAATCGAATTCTTGTAAAATCCGTATCGTCGCGCGAAAAAACTTTTTTTCATCTTTGGGACGACGGTATTTCTTTCACGCCTTCGAATCATCTCGGAATTTACGGCGGTGCGAAAAAAGGCGACTGAGATTTCGAGGGAGAGGTGCATTTTAGGGATGAGAGAGGGCGCGCAGGTTTGTGTCAGAGTGTTTCTGCGTACACCTATGTACGCGGTATTTATACTTCTACACAGTTCTTTGCAAAAAAAAGCGTCGGCATCTTCATACCACTTGTTCAAAATTTGCTGTGAAAGAGTAGCTTTCTTCTCCAGATGATCTTGGCTCATCAATTTTGGCACCCATCGAGCAAGCTTACTCAGCTTCATTACGTCGGTCACGATAAAAAAAACTGAACCTGCCACTATAAACAGTAAGCTTTCGGACTCATTGTCTCCATAAACTTTTATTAATGCATCAATAATTTCACTCTTCCGCCAACCAAGACTGACAAGAAATTTGACGGTTGTCGTTGCTTCAACTTCGATGGAATCCATGGCATCCCTCCCTGCCTGGTCCACATCTAAGGTGCTGCCATGTCATTCAAAATGAAGCAAAGTAAATTATGTGTAAAGTCCCAAAAGTGTTCGTCCAAATGAGCTGGTGCGACAAAAGAGTTAGTCCACAAGTAGCTAGTCCAAAATGCGTTAGTGCGAAAAAATAGCTAAGTGTGACAAAAACAGTAGTCCAAAAAGAGCTAGTTCTAAAAGAGCTGGAACCAAACATAATTCTTACAAACTTTAATGAAACTACGAAAACGTTAAAAGTTTTTTTTTATAAAATAAGATATTAAACGTTAAGTAAAATGAACGAAACTCAAAATGTTAGTAAGATTATAGCTAATGCCTCGAAAAAAATGTTTAGTCGATATTTCCTTCTGCGTTGGTTTCTAATTTACGTCCTGAATCTTGTATTCATTTCTTGGGTTTTCTTTTTAATAGGTGCAACGCTTTCCGCTGAAATAAGCATCTAAATTACTTCTTTGGACAATTTCCGCCTTTTGAATGTATCTCATTATTGCTTGCAAAACACTCATATTTACTCAATGCAATTTTGACATCCTGCTGTGCAGGATCTGGTGGGTGATTATGCTTATGTCAGAGCGTCGTCACCTCATTGTTTTCTCTATAATTCAGCAATTGCAATTTTGTTCACTTGCATTTTTTGATAAAACATCTCAAATTTTGAGTCGTTTTGTATGTTGTATTTTTACGATACACATAATAGCAGTTCTGCGACTTTATCGCATCCATAATGAAGGGTTGAGTAATTAAGATAATTAAAATTTGCTAAAATCACGAATTAGCGACTTCACTTGAATAATGCGCCCTGAACTAAGAACGAATGCGAATATAAAGCTTAGCGAATCGTCGTAAATTATGAGCTATAAAAGTTGACTTCTAAATTAGTTCTTTTAGAAAGTGCTATTTTGAGCGTTTTGTTGGTTGGTTGGACTCCGTCTTTTGTCGCAATGTACCTCACTAAATTTTTTGGAACCAGCGTTTTTGTCACACTAGCCTTTTGGGGACTAGCGGTCTTGTCACACTAGCTATTTTGGTGATAGCCCTTTTGTCGCACTAGCTCAATTGGAATAGCTCTTTTTAAACTAGCAATTTGGGGAGCAGCTCTTTTGTCGTATACTCTTAGGATGACCCCTCGTGTATATAGGATGTATAAGAAGAGTGTCTTAAGGGAATATGCAGTGTCAGGAAGATAGATGGAATATGAAATGTGGTGATCGGATAAGATGTAGAGTACGAAAGAGCATGTGGAAATTTGAAAGACAAAGTAAAGGAGAGTTAATTCAAATAAGGAAACTAAATTATACTTGCGTGGTATAGGAACGAGGTATATGAGAGTAACGGTTAGAACTAAGCGAAAAGAGGAATATGGACCCTCAATATGTGGGGTGATACCAAAGAAACTGCCGAAGATTTCATCGACAAGCAAAAAGTTGAGGTTTTGTTCCCCTGCCTAGAGGCATATAATTATCGCGAAGATGAATGAACTGAAATGGGTATAATGGAAGAAGTGATGAGTAGAGTATAGAGGAATAGGAAAAATAAAGGTACAAATAATATTAAAGAAGAAAGGAAAGAGAACTTGAAAAATGTATGATTAGGAAGCGGAGAATCCAAGGAGGGGAGGGGGGAGTATGAATAGAATATGCAAAGCCGATAATAAATACGGTGTTGATGGTAGGAGATAATTAGAAACCTGTGGAGTAAATTTTAGCTGGGTAAGAAATGGCATCACTACCTGGGAAAGGAATATCTGTAATGCTCTTATGATTAAGTGTAATGAACTGAAAAGAAACAAATGGTTACTGATACGACGATGTGGATATGATCTTGGAAAATTAGGAACGGAAGAATTTAAAAAGAGAGTAAAGATGATGTTTGAAGAGGTAAAGAAGTAGTACACGGGTATAGAGGTGCCTTAGTATCAGTATGACGGAAAATAAAAGAGATATAACTATGTTGCTGTGAGAAAAGAAGTAAATAATATTCAAGGAAAATGTGGCAACAAAGGACTGAGGAAATACCATGGAATTGGGAGAGAAACAAAGGAAAGTGAGGTAGTGTTTGATTATGTTTTTTTTTATTTTAGGAGCCCATCTGACGACTGCCTCCTAGGACAAAGGTTGCCGTAATTACACCATAGCCTAATACTAGGCTAGATTAGAAAACAAATAACCATATGCAAAGAAAAATAAAGAGAAGAAAAGGAAAAAAGGCTAAAATACATACTAAAAAAAGGAAAAACAGCAACAAATAAAAACAAAAAACAAGATAAGGCAACAAGAAGGAAGCGCGCTCCGGCGTCGTGGGTAGGTTTGCCTCCTCCAAAGAGTAGTATAATCTGTGTGCACGAACCAGTCCCGAGTACAAGGGACAAGAAAAATGTGCCGAACAGTCTGGGGGACAACGCAGTCGTGGCAATAAAGTAGAGGCGAGTGCTCCAGCAAATGGCTGTGCGTCCAATTCGTGACGACAGAAAGCAACCTAAAGATGTCGCGGCATTTAGGGGGGGGGGTCCATGGGAACTTTAAGTTCTCCTAGGCCGTCTCCCATCTTCTTTACCAGGCACTCGGGATGGCTGCCCGTATTCCTGTCATGCAATTGGGGGTGAGGAATAGCGAAACGCTGCTCTGGTCGCAGAGTCCTCGCGGACTCTTTGGCGCCCTCATCGGCACGCTCATTCCTCGCAATTCCTACATGTCCAGGAACCCAGCAGAAGATAATCTCGACATCCGCCCGTGTTAAGAAAACCGTAGTGTCACGGATATCGAGAACCAGGGGATATGGCGATTCCAATGCTCCGAGAGCACTCAGGGCGCTTTGTGAGTCGCTATAAATCACAATCCGGTCTCCTAACCAGTCCAGACGCGTTAACTCCCGTACCGACCGGTGTATTGCAACCAGCTCGGCCATGAAGACAGACGCATCGCCTGGTAGAGACGTCAACCAGAGAGGATACGGCGTGGAAGGCGACTTCCTCCTGGGAGATAGAGCCATCCCTGTATACTGGCACGGATTCAGCGTGACACGAGAAAATGGGACTTTCTCTCGGGTCGTCTTTTGCACCTCTTTTAAATCTCACACTATCTTTTCGCGCCTGTTTAGACCCAGCGAAGTATGAAATGTAGCGTTAAATGTACTAAAAAAAAGCTTTTCTCTGCAATTCCTCACCGCCTCAAACAGTTTCTAATTCTTTGCTAGCATCGAAATTCTTTCCTGATTGTTTATGCTCTGATAAGATCTTAAGGATCGTCGAATGTATCGAGCGTATTTTAATTTACTTCCTTAGGATCAATCCTTTCTTATTCGTTTTCTTTATTAGTCTTTTGATAGACACGTTTGAACATTGCTTCAACAGATTTCTTTAGTTATGCTCGCGAAGCTGCCGGAAATTCCGTCAACGCAGAGATTGGATATATTGAAGCTGTCGTGAAACTGTTTCTGTCTTCGAATTATGTATCGATCAATCAAAGCTCAACTTAGGTTCACACTTAGGCGATCTTATTTGATTCTTAACTAATTTAAAGTGAAAATTAAATAAAGACTGCTTATAAAAGTAGCGAATCTCTAGACGATAGCTCTTTGATTAGTGGCTTTAAAACGAACAATTTCTTGGATTCTTTGCCATTCAGAATTTAATAGTCTTCGTATCTTATGACCCTCAAAGCTTTAGAAATTCTATCTTTTATCTTTAAAAATCGATCTAACATGTGCAAAAGGCTATTTTAGTGCGTCTTGACATCGGTAATCACATTCAAGCGCGGTCCGTAAACTCTTTTGCATCACTTTTAGTAATGAAGATCTCTAAACATTCCCAGATGTTACCCCATTGGCCGACACGGAAGAAGAAACAATTCTAAGCAAAATATTGGTGAGGAAGGCGATTGTAAGTATCTGCATTGATAAACTAAAAGTAAGTAAATCTCCAGGTCCGGACATGGACGGATGACAGATATTGGAGATTTTTCTACGAAAGATAATCAAACAGCAATCCACACCTTCCAATTGTTCGAAACGAGACTTCTCGATTTCTCCTGAAGAAGAGGATTTTGAAAAGACTGCGACTGATTGACAGGACTTTGACTGGACACATTACAAGGACGAACCTTCCCTTTCTGTCTACCCTATATAAGGCGAGTCGGCTACGGAAGCTAAGTCTCCATAGGTACCTTATTGAACAGGAGCCATATTTGAAACGGGTGGCTAACTCAGCGCAGGCTGAAGCTTAGCCCGGGACCGGTTAGTACCCGTGTGAGCGGCGGCCTCAATTAAAGTGGGAGCAAAAACTGTTAGTAATAGGTGATAGGCAGATAGTCAGGGCATATGACTCGCTACTGAATAAGCCGAGAAATAATCGGATATAACAGCACTCTTATCTACCTTCAGCTCACTCTCTCCATCTTTTGGTCTTTCTCGTCAATGCAGAAATTTAAGAAGAAGTTTGATTAATCAGAAGATGGACTCGACGAAATGGGTGCCTTTGCGCGTCCTTTCGGAAGCGCAAAAGCCCGAAAGAAATATGGCATTCAGAGTAATTTATGGCGAACTAGATGTCATCTTAGTGAGGCTCTTAGATTACTCAAACTCTTACATTGCGCTGTGCCAGAATAAAAAGGATGTTAACAAACTTCTATCTGAAAAAGCATCGGATGAATTAGAGAAAATAGGGCCGGAAGCCAATGTACCACCTCAAATAGAAGCTCAAAAGACGGTATATTGCCGACAAATAGACTCATGGATTGGGGAGCACAAGGCAGAAGTGATAAGGGAGGAGTTATAGAGGGCTCAGAGCTGGGCCAGAATAAAAGTAATTAAATTCACCAACCGGAGCAATAACCTAGAATACACACACGTATTCAAAATAATATTCCGTAAAACAAGCATGGCGAGGAAAGCCAAAGAGACTGGCCTACTCGCATTCAACTTAAAAATAACTCCTGAGCAGATTAAAAGCGAATAATTCATAAGCGTACAGACCTGCTTTAATTGCTTCGCGTTAGAAAAACACCTTGCTAAAGACTGGCCCCCAAAGGACGAGAAATAGTGTTCTGAATGTAGCGCCAAAAATCACACATGGCGAGAATGTACTTCACAAGTAAAAACATGCATTAATTGCAACGGTAGCCATCGCACCATGGCAATGACATGTCCACTTAAGCGTGATATTATAGATAGAAAGAAGGATAGGGTAAGAGAGGAGGAAGAGAAGCAGAACCTTGCTTTTGCTAAAGTAGCAAAGGCAACGGCAGAGAAATGCAACCGACTAAAAATATAATATAAATAAAACAGCCTGAATCGCTAAACATATTAGCATGTATTTTGCATGCTCACGTTATGAACGTGGCTAAGGAGTTGAACTTAATGTTAAAAACAACGAACTAGAAAAGATGTGGTTTCCCAATAACCCCCCGTCAGCGGACATCCTTAGCATTCAGTATAACCCTTTATCTTCAAAACAAGACCAATATCAACAGAAGAACACGAGCCAAGAGAAAGCTCCTGAGCCCAAAACGACCGAGGTAAGAGACCCGAGAATAAGAAAGAGGATGCAGCAGAACCAGGAAGAATCAATGGAAGTTGAGAACGCCTCTGAACAAACACCAAAGACAGCAGTTCAAGAGGAAGAGAGCGTTGAATCTACTTCCAACACAAATGGCGAAAGAGTTGAAGAAATACAGGAATTCAGCCTGAGATTCTTCGCCTCCGAAGAAAGGCCTTTTCTGTTCAACAATGATGAAATCACTCAAGGAATAAAGAAAGGACATTCGAGTTCGAAGGCCCATACCCAGACCGAGAAGTCTACAGAATAGTCACGAGTGGTATTTTGAAAATTCCCCAACACTTACGATACACTATTAAAAAAGAGGAGTTTAAAAAAAGAGAAGCCGGAGAACAAAATCTCCAATCGAAATAGATACACACAAAACGGAAAGAAGATCAAATCTATCAGAAGAAACATCGAAATAATGGCTTGGTTTAGAAAAATTAAAATAATTAGTCACAACGTTGCCGGTTGGAATGAGAAAAGATTCTCACTTAGTAATACCTACCTAAACCTAGATCCAAAAATAATCCTATTAAGTGAAATAAACGTAAACCCAGAAATAAAGAAAATTAAAATATTTAACTTTAACATTATTACGAAAACTACCAATGAAGTGAACTATGATAGGGTAGCAATAGCTATCAGAAAAGACCTAAGTTTTAAGAAACTTAATTATAGCAATGGGGTATCAACCCCCCTAGAAGGGACTTTTTGCCTTTTCATAATTTCCAGGAAGTGTTTGACAAAGAAGACCAGGCAATATTTATGGGCGATTTGAATGCCCTTGGTAGAGCTGCAGGATACACAAGATATTTCAATAGGGCGGGTAAGAATCTCAACACCATGTTAGAAAGAGGAATAGTTGAACGAATTGGACCAGATTTCCCAACCTACTTTGCGGCAAACAGTGCCACAAAACCTGACATAGCATTGGCAACACCGAGCCTCCAATTTAATTATCTAATCGAAAGAGGGCCCCCTTCAACGAATGTTCATGAGATGATAGTGATGACGCTACCGCTCTACCCCATTCAAATTAAATGCCACCCTAGAAAACTACACAGGCTAGCTAACTGGACAGGATACTCTGAAGATCAAGATACATATCAACGGGACAATTTTTTCGGGGCGACATGGGAAGAGATCGATCAAGAGTTTGAGAAGCTGACGGAGGCGTTAGTAGAAGCCGGCAGAAGGCATGTCCCAAGAGCAGAGTATAGAACACTGCCGTACCCACTAAGAACTGCTCAAATTGAGATCCTGGAGCAACAGTACATAGCCTTGAGGTGAAGCTATAGAGTATAATGGTCCCCAAAGAGGAGATAGGGCTTGATTACGGAAGGTGAAGGAAGAACTGATAAACGCAATGGCAGTAGAAAGAAGTACACGATGGGATAGATTTGTAGAGGCAATAGATAGCGAAGTCAACCCAACCAAGCTATGGAATAAGATCAACTTAGGTAGGGGAAAGAGGGACCCAAGACCCCAAATTTAAATAATTCAGGATGGTGGAGAAGCCAAATAACCTCATGAAATTGAAATAGCCTTTCGTAAACATTGGAGAAGTGTGTTCGATATCTCTCCAGAAGAAAATGAAGAATTAGATAAGGTACATGAACTAAGGGTGGTAGAGGAATTGGAATTAAATCAGCACGAAATTGTCCCAAACAACAATGCATCAGCCACAATTCTAGAAGAAGCAGGAATTGAGCCAATTACTCTACAGGAACTAAAAAGAACAATCATGACTACCAATAAGAGAGCGCCCGGGGAGTCAGGGCTAACCAGGGAGAATCTGATCCGAGCGCCGGATATCTTTTTGGATAAGATAGTATCCCTATTCAATGCCACACTTAGCGCAGGATATTTTCCAGATGAAATGAAAAAGGAAAAAATAATTTTCAACATGAAACCCGGCAAACCTCCTAATAGTCTAGGTAATTTCAGACCTATAACTTTACTCAAGACACTGGCAAAAATATTAGAAAGAGTGATAAATACCAGACTGATAAAACACCTAGAAGAAAGATCCCAGATACCGACCCACAAACATGGGTTCAGAAAAAATAAGAGCTCTGAAACAGACTTGGCTGTTTTAGTTGAGACAGTAGCCAGAGCGAAATTTAATAAAACTACAAGGATATAGTACTCAGAGATGTACAAAAAACGTTCGATAAAGTTTGGAGGGTTGGCCTAAGATACAAGGTCAGAAGATTAGGGTTACCCTCAACATTAACAGAGTGTCCATGTGACTATATTACGGATAGATCAGCCTACATTTCAATGGAGGGTTTCAACGGACCTAATTTCGAGGTCCCACAAGGGGTCCATCAAGGAGGCTGTATAAGTCCGACACTCTACAGCATATATACGATGGATCTACCCAGCCCAGTTAATGAATTTACAAAATACGAGTACATACAATTCACAGACGATATAACAATAATTGCAAATAGCCCATACATGATTTTTTTTTTTTTTTTTTTAAATTAAGGGGCTATCTGGCGACTGCCGACTTAGGCATTAGTGGCCGTAAACAAACAGCCTAGTTCTAGGCTACTTTAAAAATTAAACAGGAAACAATAAAAAGAAATAACAATAAAAAAGCAATAACAAAAATGCCCATACATGAAGACCCAGATGATGTATGAACGTAAATGAAAGATCAGAACAAATGCGGATCAGTTCACCATTATCCCAATAGGGAGGCGAAAGACAGACAGAATACAAGTAGATGACAACAGATATCGTTACGGGAACGAGGGAAAAGTACTTGGTCTCAAAATCTCTCGATACGGATATGGAAAACATGTCAAGGAAAGAATAGGATTAGCGAAGACGAGCTTAACCAAACTATACCAACTTAAAGATTTAAAGTTAGAAAACAAGAAAAAGATATACAACTCAATCTGCAGATCCACACTTCTCTATCCAGCTATTCCAATGAATAGACTTCACAGAACAAATACAATTAAACTCCAAAGGGTCCAAAATGCGGCAGTATACATTATTTCAAATACAAAAAGAGAATATAAAAGACTAAGCGACCTGCACCGCAAAATCGAACTTCCGGTCATAAAAGTATCCTTGCATAAAAGAGCTTGTAAAATATAGGAAAAATTAAACGATTTACTAAGCGAAGAAGAAAAAAGAGCCATGAATATCACGCAAAATTACCGAGAAATCAACAGAGGTAGTTTTAGGAGCGGAAAACCTAACTCGAGAGAGGATCCGCCCCCAATATACACCAGTAGGTGAGATTGCGAAGCGATTGCACAAACTCAAGCTAAAGAATCTGCAATAGACAGGGAAAGAAGAAAACTGAAAGTAGGAAAGGAAATAAAGGCGTGAGAGCCTCCAACAAAAGAAGGTAAAAATATGAAGAACAAGAATTAGTTAGAAGAATCAAGGAGATGGCTGGTTACCCAGCAACTATATCTAACTATTAACTCATTCCCTTTCACCACTTTATCTAAACGCCCACTGTCCACTGTATTCTTACTATATACTTTATCTTCTACCCTTTTCAAGACGTTAGACGTTCCAGACATGATTTATCCTCGTCACTTAAAAGAGCTAAAAAAAGAATGATGGCAGAGCCACTTGCAACTATATTCATTAAGTCTCTCGAAAAATGAATTGTCCATGATGACCTCAAACTTGCAAATATTGCACACATCTTTAAAAAGGGGGACCGGCAATCACCTACAAACTACAGACCAATAAGCTTTAACATTCATAGTTGGCAAACTGCTTTAGTCTATCGTGAATGACAAAATAGTCGAACATCTCACAGCCTTATCCATGAAACGCAACATAGTTTTATGAAAAACAAGTAATGTCTGACCAATTTATTAGTGTACTATCATAGAATTATCAATGAGTATGATTCGAGTAGAAATGTCGACGTGATCTATCTCAACTTTCAAAAAACATTCGATAAAGTGGCACACGAACTTTTAATGAAAAAAAATGCCGCTCACTGTATCGGTGGTTAGGTATTAACATGGATAAAAGCATAGCTAAGCGGAAGAAACCAGCGAACAGACATCAACGGATTGCATTCAGAGTGGCGATGCGCTGCATGCAGTGTGCCTCAGGGTTCTGTGCTACGTTTCAAAGTTGCTTGAAGGGAAAAGTCACAACGTCTTCAGACAGGCTCAAAATCCAAAGCGACCTGGGCGCGGTAGTCGAGTGGTCCGAAAAGTGGCAGATGCAATTTAATGTTGATAAATGCAAAGTATTACATACCGGTACGAGACGTGAGGGTGTCAGCTACACAATATACAGACGAACGTTGAATACATTAACCACTGAAAAGGATCTTGGTGTGATCGTTGCAACGACTTGAAAGTTGGTAAACATTACGTTGAAGCTTGCAAAAGATCTAACAGAGTTCTCTGATTTATATTCAAAAAACCCCACAGATAAATCAGAACATATTGCAATCTCATTCTACAAATCTTTAGTTCGACCTCATCTGCAATATGCAATGCAGTTCTGGTGCCCTCATTTGCGAGAAGACATAGAAATGTTGGAAATGGTGCAAAGACGTGCGACTTAGATGATTGCAAGGTTACACAATAAACTCTACGAAGAGAGTTTGAACTTCTAAATCTTCAGTCATTTTAGACAAGAAGCTTAAGGAGAGAACTTATCCAAGTCTGTAAGATACTGAATGGTTTTCATAACATGAAAATGGATTCTTTCTTGAAGTTGGACGTGTGCGAAAAAAAAACAGAAGTCACCGTATAAATTGAAGAAGAGATTTGAGAGAAATATAGTTAAGAATTATTTTACCCATAAAGTGGTTAATTTCTAGAATTGTTTGCAAATTAGCGTCGTCGAGTAATCATTTATAAATATATTTAAAAATCGCTTGGACTACCACTTTAAATGCATAATAATATTCTGAAGAGGGAATGGCCTAAAAATGGACCCCAGGGTCTTTTACTGGCTCCGTTCTCTCATATTCTTATATTTTTCTAATCTTGTGAATCAATGAATCAAAGGCTTCATGAAATTTGAGATGAAAGTCCAGAGATTCTATGTCGTCGTAGTTTTCTTCTTCCTCTTCCTCGATGTCTTGGTCATAGCTGGTAGAAGATTCATTTTTTGGTTACTAAATACTGTGAGCAAAGACATCACAAACGCTTAGATTTATTCCAGTTCCAGGCAGTGTGGGTGAATTGCTGCAATATTTTTGCCGAATTTTAACATGGACGAAGCTACTACATTAGTGGTACATGCTACAATGTCACGATCCAAACCAAGATTGAACTCTCTTAATCACTGTTAACCATATTTATAGCAGTTTCATTATCAAACGATCATTTAATACGACAGAGGACTACATTCCAATGCCTTTTTTTGTCCTAAACGTTGATACCATAAAACTTTGAATGCCATTGATCGAACTTTGAGCAACGGCTCGAAAGCTTAGTCCATGTTTACAAGTAAGTTTAGCAATTTATTCCTAAGCGAATTAATTTTAATAAAACTTGAGTCCTCTGCTTTTTAAGCGTTTCTTCGTGATGCGACTTATCATGTTTCATTCAGCTTTACAGTATTTTTAGAAATGTTCTTAAAATAATCCGATGCAATAGACTTTTATATGTGTAAGTGATTTTTGCACGAAAAAAACAACACAAACACTAAATTCAAAATTTCATGTTGTAGCGCACACACCAAAATATGGTGCGATTATAACAATGGCGAGTCGAAGAAAGAATGAAAACAAATTAGACTCCAGCGAGAATTTCTTTCTGGAGCGTTTTAAAACGTTCGTGAAAGCGCGTCTAGCTCAAGATAATTTGGGGTAATAAGAATTATGGGTTCTTATGAGTGCTTATGATTCACTATTATTTTGTACTATTCTAAATAGTTATAGCAAAAAATAAAATAATAAGCAGCGTGTCCTACGACTTTATATATACTATGTATATCTCTCATGAGCGCGAGAGAATCATTAAATAAATCCAGCATACCACTTGAAAGAGAAAAGGGAATACTTTTTTCTTCGGAAAAATGTTATTTCTTAATTCTAAAAATCCGTACTGGGGTGGGATTTGAACCAAGCACACTCAAGCACCGAGCAACCGCTTTGATCTCAATTAAAGCAAGGCCTTTTATCTAGTCGGCTACGCGGGAGATAAAAGTCACCTCGTAGGGCTGTCGTATTACTGCAATGTAGTCAGTGTGAGGAAGTGCCAAACGCTAGCCTGGCGCCCAGTCTTTGCGGACTCCTTGGCGCTTTTATCGGTGCACTCATTCCGCGCAATTCCCACATATCCAGAAACCCAGCAGAAAATAATCGCGATATCCGCCCATGTCGTAAAAACCATGACGTCAAGGATATCGCGAACCACGGGATGCGGAGATTCTAAAGCCGCGAGAGCACTCTGGGCGCTTCGTGAGTCGCTATATATCAGTATATCACAATCCAGTCTCCGAACCGGGCACATCGCCTTATCTCCCGTACCATCCAGCTGTATAGCAACCAGCTCGGCCGTGAAGACAGACGCAGTGATTGGCAGAGCCCCGCTGACTTCAAACAGAGGGGATACGGCGTGGAAACTGACCCTCTCTTGGGACTTGGAGCCATCCGTATACACTGGCATGGTTCCAGCGTGACACAGAGTGTGCTCGAAAAGGCCGACCGCAATACTTCCGGCACTGTAGAAGCTTTGGGAGCAGAGGGATGGCTGCAAATAGTCAAAGGTGGTAGCCTCCAGGGTGGCGTCCTGGGCAGAACCAGGACCTCATCCTTACGCGTCACCAGCCCGAGAGCTATACAAAGCTCTCGAAGGAGTTTCCTAGCCCTATACCGAAAGGTCTCAGAGAGTATAAATGGCCTCTCTCAGCGCCATAGGCACCGTTGAGATCAGCTGCGGATACAGTGAAAGCTTTTGGCGACTAAGGGAATCACCTGGCTCACGTATACAGGCCAATAATGGACTGTGCATGGGTGGCATCTCCCAACATCGACTAGTAGGCTCTCAATGGGGAACGTGTGGAAGGCACCGTTCGACAGGCGAAGGCCGGTGTGGAGGATCGAGTCCAACTTCCGCATAACACGCTCGACTGCGGATGCATAAAACTCGGATCCGTAGTCGAGCTTCGAACGAACAAAGGATCGATAAAAAATTAAGGCAGTGCCATATCATCACCCAAGTTGCTGAAAGTTACGGACCGAAGAATATCCATGGCGCGAGTACAAGAGCCCCTAAAACTGCGAATATGAGCCTCCCAGGTGTGGCGTCGGTCAAACACAAGACCAAGGAAATGGTGCGAGTCCCCCACTTCCAAACGAACCCCATTTAGAAACAAATCAGGGTTAAGATGGAGCCGATGATGGCGGCAGAAGTGTATCGCCTTAGTCTTGATTAACGATAACCGAATCCTGTGTGTTTCGGCATAGCGAGAGACGCGGTTCAATGTTTGTTGGAATCGACGCTCCAGAGTTTGCATCTGGGTCGCGCCAAAGGAGATCGAAAGATCGTCCACGTAGAGCGTAGCGAGAACATCTTCCGGCAGCACCGAGGTAATGCCGTTTATGCTCAGGGCAAAGAGTGTGACACTGAGGACACTTTCCTGCGGGAAACTCTCTTCCTGCTCCATTGAGCCGGAAAGGGCTCTCCCCACCCGTACGCGCAATCGACGATCTCGTAAAAATTAAGAGATAAAGATTGGGAGGAATTCCCCGTCCCCATCGTTTGGAGAGTCTCCATGAGACCGTATCGCCATGCGGTATCATAGCCATTCTCCAGTTCGATAAACACCGTGGTGTAGTGCTACCTACGAAGGAAGGCATCGCAGAAGAGAGGTGGCCTGCGCTGTCAATATCATTTATCAATTGCTCCATCAAATTGCACACACAGGTTAGATAGATAGGCAGAAACCAGTCTGGATAGACTAATCTCTCCACGGTTTGCGAAAAGCGCCTCACTCACCCAGGCCTCGAAGCTTGGTGTACAGGACATAGTCCGGACTAAGGGCGCTATTCGCGGACGAAACGAGAGCGGAACGCATCTCACTCAATGTAAACTTGTTTTTGAAGGGTTCTTCGCCTCTAGAAGTAAAGTCCAGTTGGCGCCCTTGCGCAACATCACGACGTGCATTGAATGCTGGCGGAGCAGCATCCCGGCTAGAGAATGCGGAGAAAGCTGTCGCGAAGGACTCCACCACGGACGCAGGGTCCGAGATTACGATCCCATTCTCATGGAGAACGGGAGGGCTGTCCTGCGAGAATTTAGCCCGAATTCTTTTGAGTCGCCTCCACACCTATGTTAGAGGGGTCTTTCCTTTAAGTGAAGACACGTATGCCCTCCTGGAAGAGCGGCGGGAGTGCTTCGAAGTATACAGCTAACTAGCACTAGCTCTGCGAAATTCACCGACAGTGAAATCGTTCGGGCAGCGCTTATAGCCCATTTAAGCATAACGCTTCTGTATAATGGCCGCCTCACACTCGGCTCACCACCATGGAAGCGGTCGGCGTGCAAAACGGCCAGACGTTGTACGAATATTAGTTAGGCCACGGCAATGAGGTTGCCGGAGAAGAACTCAACGGACTCATCCACCGACCTAAACTCCTCGACTGAGACAAAGAAATCAGTTATTTCCTGAAATAAGGACCATCGCGCCCTCACCAAGCACCACCGGGGTGGGTTCTCAAGCGGCATTATGCCAGAAAATGATATTTAAATGGGAAAGTGATCACTACCAAAAATCAGGCTGTGCATTCAGAGAGCACAAAGATAGATCATGACAGGAAAATGAAGCGGTTCTCGGGTAGTGATGCGTAAACTCATCCACATTTAGGACACCTATCTCCAGCTGACCCCTGGGAATAATCGATTCGTCTCCCTAGAGGGGGTGTCTACTGTTCAAATCCGCGAGCAAGAAAAAGGGCCTCAGGCAACCGTACCACAACGCGTTGAAAGTCCCACGAGTCAAAGTCGGCTGACGGTGGAATGCACTTAGAAATAACAGTATACCTCCTATCCAGGTGCAGCTGCGCAGCTACTACCTAAAAGGAGGTATTTAAAGCAAAGAGAAGAATTGAAATATCATGCCGGGTGTAAATGGATGGTTGGATCGCCTAATCCTTATACCCCGGGAGAGTTGTCAAGGGGCATGCGCCCAGTATGGTCTGAATGAGTGGTCCCGACGTAATTAGGCTCTGCTCTAGGCACTTGCGACTTTGATCTTTGTCTGGGACTCAGGAGGGGACGAGCTGATCTCGGCCTGGTCGCTTTTCTTTTTAGGGCTCCTCCGCTGGAAGGAGCCCTTAGGCCAAGTGCACAGGCCTCAGCAAGATCATTCTCTGAAATGTAGAACAGCTTGGCTGTCAAGTCAAAGGGGCACCAGACGCGGGAAGGGATCTCTCCTCTCCTTGTTAATCCTCGGGGGCCTGAGTCGTCAGAGGAGAAGCTTGCACAGGGGCAGAATCAGGTTCGGTGCTTGGCACCGAGCCCGAGTTCGACTCCGTGCAAGATCCTGCCGTCTGGGGCTCGGTCACCTCCGGGACCATGTCCATCTCAGGTGGGACATCCATATGGCCAGTCCCTCTAAGACATTCGAGGTTCCCTTTGTCTCGTCTAATACCGGCATCTGTCGGGAAAGGTACGCTGACCCCCTGTAAACTGGATATGCATGAGAGCACGACATTAGGAAGCATGGGCCGAGGGGCCCTGTTATCCCTTGCTCTACTAATAGGATTGGCCCTATCGAGTCTCTCCCACCGGGAACAGTCAATTTTGGGCCACCTGCCTGCTCTTTTGGCAGTCCCCTGTCAAAGCAAAGGAGGGACTACCGCTGTAGAAGAGATGGAATCGCTAAAGGTGGCCTCCAGACAAGACGGTAAGGTCCACCGCCCCCGTAGGTCTAGGAGAGGAGTGAGCCTCCTCTCCGGTAAAGGAAGTTTGGACGAGTCCCTGAGAAAGCACAGTGGTGGCCCTCCTTTTCTGCTCTGCAGCTCCCCGAGAGTGGCTAGCTGGGGGGGGGGGCGGATGTAAAGGGCTAGTGTAAATAATCTTCACCAATGGGCATGGGGACCCTATTATTACCACAGGATGCAAACGTTAATCACCCCGCGAAATAGTCCGCTCTGCAATGGGTGAATACGAGGCCGCTAAAGCCAGCTGCCGCCATTAGAGGCCACTCCTCCCGCCCGTTGGTCAGGCAGCCCATCAGCATGGCGGCTCCACCTTAGGCTGGGCGTAAAATTGATAGACCGTGAAAAAAGAGAGAGAGAGAGAGAGAGAGAGAGAGAGAGAGAGAGAGAGAGAGAGAGAGAGAGAGAGAGTTACATAGAGTTACATAGATACACAGATCACACGGGCCTTACGGCCCAGACTAAGGTGATCTGGCCTTAAATCTACTGCCACTTACACATAGAATAGTAGAAGTAAAGGATAGAAAAGTTTTAGGCTCTCCCCACCCTCCACTCCCTCCGGCAAAAGCCGTACATGAAATAATTTGGGAAAAGTACCTTGCAGGTGTAAGAAGACAGTACCTGAAGGAAATTTGCATTGAATAGTAATTAAATGAAATGAATATGAAAACCACTTACATAAACCTGAAAGAGTTATATTTTTGTAATATTATTTTATTTTGTAGCTTATGCTAAACAATTCCAATATTTGTTAAGTGTTTGTCTAATCTCATTTTAAATGAATCTATAGTTCTGCTGTCCAATACTGCGTTTGGCAAATTATTCCAATCATTAATAATCGAGTAAGTGAAGAAGTTTTTTATTACATCCATAGTGGCTCTTTTACCCTGAAGTTTTGAATCATGTCCACGGGTGGGACACTCCCCTGTCAGTGTGAACAAGTTATTAGCATTAACGTTGTTAAATCCTTTAAGTATTTTGAAGCACTCTATAAGCTGCCCCCTTAGTCTTCGTTTTCTGACGGAAAATAGATTGAGATTTTTTAGCCTCTCGTGGTAAGGTTTGTTACGTACTGACGGGATAAGTTTTGTCGCTCTGTGTTGTACAGCTTCTAATTTATCTATGTCTTTTATTAAGTAAGGGGCCCAGAACTGTACAGCGTATTCGAGATGGGGCCTGACAATACTTTTATATAGTGGCATAATTATCTCCTCGCTTTTATAAGTAAAGTTTCTTTTTATAAATCCTAGTGCTGTGTTAGCTTTGTTTGCAGCAGCTGCGCATTGGTTTGATGTTTTTAAGTTTTCTGTAATTATTACTTCTAAATCTTTAACCTGCGGGGTTGTGTTTATTAAGCCGCCTTGCATTGTATAGGTGTATTTTTTGTTTTTTGTTCCGCACTGAAGGATTTGGCATTTGTCGATATTAAATGGCATTTGCCATTTCTCAGACCATTCGGTAATTTTATTTATATCAGCCTGCAGGCTAGCCCTGTCATCTTCGCATAGTACTGAGTTACCTATTTTCGTGTCATCTGCAAATTTAGATATGATATTATTTATTCCAACGTCTATGTCATTGATGTATATAGTAAATAAAATAGGCCCCAGGACTGATCCCTGGGGAACACCGCTGGTAACAGATACCCAGTCCGATTCCACGCCATTTATTATCACTCTCTGCTTCCTGTTTTTTAACCAGCTACTAATCCATCCGTATATATTACCGTTAATTCCTAGCGTACGCACTTTGTTCATGAGTTTCTGATGTGGAATTTTGTCAAATGCCTTTTTGAAATCTAGGTAAATTATATCTAATGATTTAGTATCGTTATATACATAGGTTGAAAAGGTTATGGTAAAAGTCAATTAGGTTTGTTAAGCACGATCTCTTAGACCTAAAACCATGCTGGCTATCACGTATAAGGTTATTGTTTTCGAGGAACTCTACTAGCTTGTCTCTAATGATCGTTTCGAGCAACTTTCCAACTATTGAGGTTAAGCTAATGGGTCTGTAATTACTGGCCTGGTTTTTACATCCCTTCTTAAAGATAGGTGTGACGTTAGCTTTCCTCCAATCATCAGGGACGACCCCATGCTCGAGAGATTTGTTAAAAATGAGAGCAAGTGACTCTGCTAACTCATTATGGACATGTTTTAAGATTCTAGGGTAAAATTTATCAGGACCAGGAGTCTTGTACGAGTTCATTTTCTTTAATTTATCAATTACTAGTTGCGGATTTACTTCCAGGCTCCTTAGTGATGGGTGTCTGACCTGTATAGACTCGTTGTTATCGTTATTAGTATATCCTAAGGTGAAGACTGAACTAAAAAACTCGTTTAAGATATTAGCCATACCCATATCATCTGAAATAATTTCACCCAACTGGTTTTTCAAGGGGCCAATCCCGCTTCTCATTTGCCTATTTCTATTGATATAAGTATAGAAGTGTTTGGGATTAGTGGTGCTTGCTTTTGCTATCTCGATTTCGTATTGACGTTTCTTTGATCTTATAAGTGTTTTAACCTTTCTTCTGCTAGTGTTATATTGTTGGTTAACTTGATAGCTTCTATTGTGTTTTAATAATGTGTGGAGACGGTTCCTATCTCTAATTGCTCGTTTGATGTCATTATTAAACCACGGCGGATTGCCTCTATTCGCGTTACTATTCCTTGTCTTAAGAGGAACATGGTTTTCTTGGGCTATAAAAAATAGTTCTTTAAATTTATTCCAAAGTTGATTTACATCTTCTATTTCTATTAGCTGCTCGTGAATATTTCCCATGGCTTCTCTGAGGCCCTCTAAGTTAGCTTTACTGTAGTCTGGTACTTTTGAATAGTTATTGGTAGTTGAATACCTGGCATTTAGATCAAAGCGGATTAGTTTATGGTCACATGTACCTATATGTTCCGCTACGGCCAGAGTTGATATTAAATTTTCCTGGGATGCAATAACTAGGTCTAGTATATTATTTCCTCTGGTTGGCTCCCTTACGCATTGGTGTAAATAATTAGTATCGATAAAATTTGTCATTAATTTTTCTTGTTGGCTAGTCCCTATATTCAAGTCCCAGCAGATATTAGGTAAATTAAAATCTCCCAGTAATAGCGTTTGTTCCTCGTGTAATGTTTCTTGTAAGATTCTATATAATTCCAGGTCCTCATTAACGGTAGTATTTGGGCGACGGTAAACAGTGCTTATGTTTATTTTAAAATCTCGTAAATGTAGTTTAACACAGATCAGCTCCACTTCATTATTTGTAAGTTCTACCTCCGTTACTTTTAATTCTGATCTTATATATAGTCCCACTCCTCCTCCAAGCCTTCCATTGGCCCTGTTTTTGTAAAATAATCTATAGCCTTCTAGCATGTATTCACATAATAAGTCTTTTATGCCAATTTGTAGATGGGTCTCAGTTAAGGCTATGATGTCAACCTCTTCCGTTGCTATTAGACATTTAAGTTCTGTAATATGTTTTCTAAGGCTACGTGCATTAAAAGTTATTATTTTGATTGTACTGATTTCTTTTGAAGGTGAGCGGGTGAGACTATTCATTAGTTTCCCTGTCTGTGGGTGGGGGTGGGGGTCAGGGCCGGGGGGGATCGGGGAGGGGAGGCAGCTGCTTGAGCGTAGCCACGGGGATTAAAGGGATTTGCAACAGGGCGAGGAGTGACATGGAAATTAAATGGGTTGTCGGTAGGGCGAGGAGTTACATGGAAATTAAATGGGTTTGGAGGTGTGGCTTGGGAGGGCGTATTGGTCATCTGGGTTGGGTTAGCTAGGTTTGAGGGGGTCCCTACCCTGTGCCTTCGGTCAGGTGAGGCAGGGGAAACCCGTTCTGTGGCAGGTGTGGGAGGGTTATTTGTTTGACTCTGGCATCTCTTATGTATATTATATACAGCGTTGTTTAGCAATTTACTCATTAACTGTACTCCTGCTTGTGACAAATGGATACCATCTCTGTTTGTTAGCCAAGGCTTATTATGGAAGCTACTCCATGTGTCGTTATATAACACATGTTCTTTCTCACACATTTCTTTTAGAGATTCATTGATTCCTAGAGCTCTGATGTTACTGTAGTGATTGTTGGCTCTCATACGTGGCAGTATTCCATTAACTATGCATTTATTTGTCTTGGATCTCATTTCTTTTATTAGCTTGTTATACTTAGCTAGTATTTCCCTACTTGTGGCTTTACCACCGTCATATGCATCGTTACTACCCACGTTAACTAGTAAGCATGAACTCCTGGGGACTTTTGCTTTCTTAAGGTCTTCAGTAATTATGTCTAAAGTACCACCTGGTATTACCTTGACCATTCTGTTCTTCCTTTCCATGGCAAATGCTACACCCTGACCCCTTAAAAGTGAGTCAGACAAGAGAGAAAAAGAGAGAGAGAGAGAGAGAGAGAGAGAGAGAGAGAGAGAGAGAGAGAGAGAGAGAGAGAGAGAGAGAGAGAGAGAGAGAGAGAGAGAGAGAGAGAGAGAGAGAGAGAGAGAGAGAGAGAGTGTCACAAGGAGTCACAAGGAAAAGAAGTACCCTAGAAGACCTTACGGTCCATACGAGAGGGTACTTGTTACGAGTCAGGGACTCGTGAGCCTGTCAGCGAACCAGGACTTTATCCAGGCGCCTTTTGAACTGCTCCACAGAGTCGCTGTTCACGACTTCTGGCGGAAGCGCGTTCCACTCGTTGCAGATACTGTAACTGAAGAAGTTCCCGCATCTGTCCCGGTGATAACGCGGCAGCTCAATTTTGTAGCCGTGGTTTCTCGTTACGCCCTCGCTTAGTTGGAACATGTCCCCGTTGCCTACGTGGTCAATACCTCGGAGGATTTTGAAGACCTCGATTAATTGACCGCGCCGTCTTCGGGTTTCCAGTGAGAAGAGGTTTAGTTCTTCTAGGCGGGCTTCGTAACTTTTGTGCCTGATCGAGGGGATCAGTTTGGTCGCCCTGGCTTGTACTCGCTCCAGTCGGGCGATGTCCTTCCGAAGGGATGGACTCCAAAACTGGACTGCGTACTCCAGGTGAGGTCGGACCAGGGAATTAAAGAGAGGGAGAACGATTTCCCTGTTCCGATACCCAAACTGTCGCTTGATATACCCCAAGATTCTCTGGGCTTTCTTCTCCGCCTCGATGCACTGCTTGGAAAACTTGAGGTCGCTGGTGATCACGACTCCCAAGTCTTTTTCCATGTCTGTGCTCTCGAGCGCCGAGTTTTTGAGGCTGTAGACGGCTTGGGGATTTCTGTGGCCGATGTGCATCACCTTGCACTTTTCGACATTGAACGGCATTTGCCATTTGTCTGACCACTCCCCGAGTTTCCTCAAGTCGGCTTGGAGTCTCTCGACGTTTTCCGCGTCTGCCACGTTCATACCTAGTTTGGTATCGTCGGCAAATTTGGAAATCCTCGCAGTTATGCCATCATCTATGTCGTTTACATAGATGATGAAGAGTAGGGGGCCCAGCACGGAGCCTTGGGGAACGCCGCTTGTTACCGGTAGCCAACCGGACTTTTGCCCGTTCACCACTACTCGCTGCCTTCGACTATGCAGCCAGTTTTCGATCCAGTCACCTACAGCTCCGGCGATGCCTAGCGCTCGAACCTTTTTCAGCAATCGGCGGTGGGGCACCTTGTCGAAGGCCTTCTTCAAGTCGAGGTAGATGACATCCACCGCCTTCTCCCGGTCGTGCTCGCTGAACACGAAGTGGAAGAATTCCAAAAGGTTCGTTAGGCATGACCTGTGCCGCCGGAACCCGTGTTGGGAATTCCTCAATAGGTGGTTGGACTCGACGTGCTGCGTTATTTCGTCAACCAGGATACTTTCCATCAATTTTCCTACTACCGACGTCAGGCTGATCGGCCGGTAGTTAGATGGCTCGCTCGCGTTACCCTTTTTGAATATGGGGGTGACTTCCGCGTCTCGCCAGTCCTTTGGCACGCATCCAGTCTCGAGCGATTTCCTGAAGATCGAGCAGAGATGTGGGGAGACCTCATCTCGCACTTCCTTCAGCACCCGTGGTAAGAAGCCATCGGGCCCTGGCGACTTGTAGCGGTTCAAAGCGTCGATCTTTGAACGCACTGTCGTCTCTTCGAAGTGAAATCTCTCCAATTGCTCTGAGCCTTCGTACTAGTCGCGAGGCTCAGGGGTGGTGTCCTTCTCCTCAGTGAAAACTGACGAGAAGTACTTGTTGAGGATGGTCGCATTCGCTTCGTCACTGAGCTCTAGCTCACCATCCTCTTTCACCAAGGGACCGATCCGTCTACGTGTCGGCTTACGGCTGTTTACGTATCCGAAGAATTCCTTGGGGCTCTCTTTGCAGAGTCTCGCCACACGGACTTCTTCGGCGCGTTTCGCCACCCTTATCATGGACTTGACCCTTCGGCATAGACTTCTGTAGTGCTCGAATTCTCCAGTGTTCTTCGCTTGGCGATAGGCGGTTTTTCTCTTCCGTAGGGTTCTCCCGATTTCGGGGCTGAACCACTTGGGTTGAGTAGCTCCGACTCGGCCGCGTTCTGATGGAATGAATCGTGACTGCAGGGCCATGAATGAGTTTTTGAAATTCTTCCATGGTTGCTCGACGTTGTCACTATCTTCCACCTCTATCGCTGCCACGCCAGCACGAAGTCCTGCGAAATTTGCCTTTCTGAAGTTCAGCTTGGCTGCAGCACGAGCTACTGCTTCGCGAGCTGGGACTCGAATGCAGAACCTGATGAGGCGGTGGTCGCTGCCACCTAGTTCCTCATCTACACTAACTTCCTCAATGATGTCATCCTCGGATGTGAGAACTAGGTCGAGGATGTTTGCACCTCGTGTTGGTTCTCTCACCCATTGAGTGAAGAATCCTTCATTTACGAAGTTAAGGAGCCGTATGTTGTCGGTGCGGGTTTCTCTGGTTGCCCAGTCAACGTGAGTGTTGAAGTCCCCCATGACGATACTCACCCTGCCTTCAGTTAACTGATTCAGTTGATTATAGAGGTCCCTGTCTTGATCCTCCGTCGAGGATGGGGGTCTATAAACTGTAACAGTCCTGTACTTGGTGGTACCCAGCTCCAAGTCCACGCATAGGACTTCTTGGTGGGCGGTGGTGGTGCTGCTCGTTGCCGTGAATACACTTCTCACGTACACCACCACTCCGCCCCCCTCCTTCGCCAGCCGGTCTTTGTGGAAGATCTGGTAGCCCGGGATTGCGAATTCGCCCTCAAAGTCACGAACAGAGGTTCGAATCCACGACTCCGTGATGGCCACCAGATCTGGTTCTTCCGTTGCTACGAGGGCCACTAATTCCAGAAACTTGTTCCGGATGGACCTCGCGTTGAACAGAAGAACCTTAAGGGAGTTCCCGGCTGGTGGTCTCCCTAAGTTCGACCGTTTCCCGCCGCCTTTGGCTTGGCGGCAGGAACGGTCCTCCTTTCCCGAACAGACCGGACGCAGCGGTTAACCGTCTCCTGGATGAGATTAGCCAGCATGGCTTTTCCCTTCATCGACAGGTGGGCTCCGTCCCTTTGGTAGAGGTCGTTCCTACCAAAGAACGTCCGGAAAGGGTCCGCGAAGAAGACCCCTTCAGCTGTACAGAGGTCTCTCAACCTCTGGTTTACCAGCTCATTGCGACGGTATGTAATGGGGTTAGGGCTCCTCCGTGGAAGGATCCCGACAACGACCCTCCTCCTCGTCTTTAGTCCGCAGTCGTCGACTGCCCCCATGACGTTCTGGAGTATTGGTTCTGTCACCCCTGCTCCCCCGTTGCGGAAGTAGAGGTCGTTGCCACTAGCCAGAATGGCAACTACTGAAGAGTCAGGAGTGGGACTCTTCTCCACCTCCTTTCTCAGTGCCTTATTACCCTTGCCGGGCAGGCACTTGACCTCCACTTTCTTTTGGAGCCGTGCTCGCAGGAACGGTTCTAGTCCTCGAGCCTGAGAGTCACCATAGACAGTGACCTCCGGTTTCTTGGACGCTTTCTCCTTCTTCCTCTCCACCTTCTTCCAGCCATCTGCCTTCGTGCTCTTTTCCTTCTCTTTCGTGTTTAAAGCTTCGCTCTCTTCTTTTTTCTTCTTTTCAATCTTCTCTTCTTCCCTTTTCTGCTTCCTTCTATTCTTCTTCCTTTCTTGCTTCTTTCGCTTTCTCTCCTTTTTCTCATCTTCTGTGATGGGAGTTTTGGGGAGTTTCTTGACGGCGGCTGCGTAGCTGCCATCATTGTCCCCTCCACTACCCTCAGCGGTCTTCTCCTCAGCCGTAGCGCTCGAGTCGTCACTCGAGTGCTTGAGGTCGAGTGCATTCTTTAGGAGGGCGACTTGGCTCTTAAGGTCGGCGATCTGCCCGTTGTACCTCTCCTCCATCTGGGCGATCTCCTTCCTCCTCCTTTCCTCCGCCTGCTCGAGCTTCTCCTCCAGAACGCAGAAGAGGCATCTGCTCGTTGGAGCGATGTCCCTGAAGTTGCCTTCCGGGAAGTCGATACACCAGCGTGTGCTTTCGCATTTTGGGCATTCGCTTTTTAGTGTTTGAGCGCCAGGCATTATTGTTATCACTTGTAGACCACTTGTTGAAAAATTTTGGGGGGTGGTGATTTATCCTCGCGCGAGTCGCTCCCGCCTACCCTTCCTTCAGCTTTGGGACTTTTGGAGTGCAATCCGCTTTGGCGTTGCCGTCCAGCTAGTAGCGACTAGACTGTCGAGCCCTGGGCACCGTGGCTCCAACCAAGCGAATGCACAGGGAGACAACAGTTTCATGCACCTTACTAACTCTTAATGACTGAAGTCGGAGCGGCCAGGATCTCTGGCGAGCGGTCAAGGGATATCGTGCTCGCTTTGAAGACTCTACCCGGGGCTTTTAGTTGGCCTGGCAGCCAACCTGGTAACAAGGACCCGTCACCTCGGGTCGGTGCAACCACTGACACTAAGGAACGGTCACAGGGAGCTGGTCAGGCAATTGCACGTTAGGAGAAGGCTTAACGGGGCACTTAGCTCATCTCCATTAATCGCGCCCCGGCGCCTAGGATCCTTCAGTCCTAGTCTCTCGCGACCTGTGAGCGTTAGATAGTGTTATTTATAGAGGTTCCAAAGCCTCTCTTCCCACACGGCATAAGGTAGCTGGTGAGGTCCTTACTATCAAATAGTATCGAAGTTTTTTTTTTTTTTGTTGTTTTACATTTTATTTCAAGGTTGGGGATAGCGTAAGAAAAGGACGGAGTCATAGCGGCAAAGTGCCATTGAAAAAAAATTTAGGAGGATGCAAGGAGACGCATCAAAGAAGTGGTAGAGAAGTTTGACAACCATTAGTCTGGATCCTACTACAGCTACCTTACTGGCATGGGTGACCCTACCGGACTAAAAGTCCCCCAGCTTAGCTAGCTTAACTCAGGCAGATCACGCAAGCTCTCTCACCGACGACAAGGTGGTTGTGTTGAGAGAGAGAGAGAGAGAGAGAGAGAGAGAGAGAGAGAGAGAGAGAGAGAGAGAGAGAGAGAGAGAGAGAGAGAGAGAGAGAGAGAGAGAGAGAGTAACAAGGAGTAACAAGGAGTAACAAGGAAAGTAAGTACCCTAGGAGACCTTACGGTCCATTCAAAGAGGGTACCTTTGGACTAGCAATTGAGCGGGCACATGCCTGCTCAATTGTTTTGCGTCCATAAACGGCCACTTTTCAAGACTTTGTCTAGTCTTGACTTGAACTGGTCAACAGATTCACTGTTGACAACTTCCACTGGAAGTGCGTTCCACTTACCGCAGATACTGTAGGTGAAAAAGTTTCCACACAGATTGCGGTTGTAACGCTTCAGTTCAAGTTTGAAGCCGTGATTGCGCGTTCTGTTCTCACTCAGTGTGAAAATATCCCGGTAGTCAACATTGTCGAACCCTCGAAGTATTTTGAAGACTTCGATGAGCTGACCACGCAGTCTACGGGTTTCCAGTGAGAACAGATCTAACTCCCTTAGTCTATCCTCATAACTTTTATGTCGGATAGAGGGAATCAGCTTGGTTGCCCTGGCTTGTACGCGTTCCAATCTCGCGATGTCCTTTCGCAATGAAGGACTCCAAAATTGTACGGCATACTCCAGGTGCGGTCGGACAAGTGAGTTGTACAGGCACAGTACAATCTTCTGGTTCCGATAACCAAACTGGCGCTTAATATAGCCTAGCATCCTTTGGGCCTTTTTCTCCGCCTCAATGCACTGTTTCGAGAACTTGAGGTCACTAGTGATTGTTACACCCAAGTCCTTCTCAGTGTCGGTGGATTCAATAGCAGTGCCCTTAAGGATATACTGAGATTGGGGGTTTCTGTGGCCGATATGCATCACTTTGCATTTGCCCACGTTAAAAGGCATTTGCCACGTCTCCGACCACTCCCCAATCTTCCCAAGATCTTCCTGCAGGCGGGCAGTATTTCCATCCTTTGCAACGTTCATACCAAGCTTGGTATCGTCGGCAAATTTGGAAATCTTGGCAACCATGTCACCGTCCATGTCGTTGACGTAGATGATGAATAGTAGTGGTCCCAGGACAGAACCTTGAGGCACCCCGCTAGTAACGGGCACCCACTCAGAAGACTGTCCATTTACCACCACCCGTTGCCGTCTGCCACTTAGCCAGTTCTCGATCCAGCCGGCTACCTTTCCGTCTATGCCAAGCGCTCGCACTTTCCGGAGAAGGCGGCGGTGTGGTACCTTATCAAAGGCTTTCTGAAAGTCTAGGTACACCACATCCACCGCCTTGTCCCGATCGTGCTCACTGAAAACGAAGTGGAAGAATTCCACAAGGTTCGTCAGGCATGACCGTTGCCTTCGGAAGCCGTGCTGGGAACTCCTCAGTAGCAGGTTTGACTCTAAATACGACGTCACTTTGTCCACCATGATGCTTTCCATGAGTTTACCGACTATCGAAGTCAGACTGATAGGTCGGTAGTTCGACGGTTGGTTACGGTCTCCTTTCTTGAAGATAGGAGTCACCTCCGCCTCACGCCAGTCTCTAGGAACGCATCCGGTCCGGATTGACATGTTAAAGATAGCGCACAGATGTCGTGATACTTCATCGCACACTTCCTTCAACACTTTAGGTAGAAACCCGTCCGGTCCAGGGGACTTATTCGTCTTTAGGTCAGCGATCTTTTTCTTTATTTCTCCTTCGGTGAAGTCCATTGCCTCCAGCTTTTCCCCCGAGTAGGAATCCGTGGGCTGGGGAATGGGACCACACTCTTCAGTAAACACTGAAGAGAAGTAGTCGTTGAGGAGGTTAGCATTTTCTGCATCTGAATGCTTTAATGTCCCCTCCTCATTCCTCAAAGGGCCAATCGTTCGACGGATTGGTTTACGGCTGTTCACATATCCAAAAAACTCCTTGGGATTCTCTTTACAGAGTCTCGCCACTCGGAGTTCCTCAGACCGCTTAGCCGCCCTTATGCTGGACTTCACTCTCCTGGCTAGCCTCCGGTATTCGTCAAAGTCACCCGAGATCTTCGATTGCCGGTACACATTTCTCTTCTCCCTAAGCAGTTGGCCGATTTCTCGATTAAACCACTTAGGTTGAACAGAAGACAGACGGGGGCATTTCAGAGGGATGAAACGCGATTGAAGACTCATGAATGTGGTTTTGAATCTATTCCACGAGTCTTCAACGGCATCGCACACTTCTAGCCTCACGTCAGTCAGTCCAGCTCGAAGGCTTGCAAAGTCTGCTCTTCTCAAGTCAAGTTTCTTTAATTGACTGGCAACAGACCTTACCTTCGGGATCTTGACGCTAAATCTAACTAGCTGGTGATCACTGCCACCGAGCTCTTCGCCTACAGAGATATCCTCAACGATATCATCCTCAGAGGTGAAGACCAAGTCGAGGATATTGTCTCCTCTCGTCGGTTCTCTGACCCATTGAGTGAGGAACTCGTTGTTGGCGAACTCCAGGAGTAGCGCGCTCTCGCCACAGGCTGCTCTGGTTTCCCAGTCAACTTGGCTGTTGAAATCGCCCATAAAGATGCACACTCTGCCTTGAACCAGCTCACCCAGCAGCTGGTACAGTTCCCTGTCCTTCTCAACAGGTTGGGAAGGGGGTCTGTAAAGCACCAGGGTCCTGTATTTGGCAGGACCGATCTCTAGGTCAACGCCTAGGAGCTCGTGGTCGGATATAACGTTGGAGTTCGTAGATTTGATTGTATCCTTGACATACAACATTACACCGCCACCCTCTCTGTCTGGCCTATCTTTGTGGAAGAGTTGGTAGCCAGGAACCGTGAATTCGCCTTCAAAGTCTCGGTTTGAGGTTTTTATCCACGATTCTGTTATGGCTACCATTTCGGGTTCTTCCGTCGCTACGAGGCCACGGAGCTCAGGAAACTTGTTCCTGATTGACCTCGCATTGAACAGAAGAACCTTCAGGGAGTCCCCAAATGTAGGACCCCCTATACTCTTCCGTTTCCCGGCTTCTTGTTTGTCTTGGTGGCACCATTTTTAACAACCTCCGAGAAGGTTGTTTGGGGAGTGACTCGGGCGTACTGGCGTACGTCCGCCTTCCCAATGGGCCGGACACTCCTTTGGGTGCGCTCCACGACATCCTGGATGAGGTTGGCTAGGAACGCCTTGCCCTTAAAGGAGAGGTGCACCCCGTCCCTTTGGTAGAGGTCTTTTCTACCATAGAACACGGCGTACGGGTCCACAAAAAAGACACCCTCAGCCGTACAGAGGTCTGCAAGGCGCCTGTTTAGCGACATGTTCCTCAAGTGGGCGGTCCGGCTTGGACCCCACCTCGGGAGCATCCCCACCACGACGCGTCTGCGGGTTTTCAGTCCACAGTCGTCGACAGCGCCCATAACTGTCCTCATAATTTCACCTGTAGGGCCTACCCTACCTCCTCTGAGGTAGAGGTCATTGCCACTTACCATAAGGGCAACGACTGAAGTCTCTGAAATCTGAGACTTCTCGGCCTCAGCTCTTACCTGCATATTCCCACAACCTGGGATGCAGCTCACCTTAACGCTTGTGCGAAGGCGGGCCGCTAGCAGGGGCTTCAGACCCCGTGCTTGAGAATCACCAATAAGGGTGACTCTTGCACATTTGACTGCGGACGACTTAGTCTTTCCTTTCGGAGGCGACTTGCCGCTTTCCTCTTGTATCTCTAATTTTTTTTTCTTCTTCTTCTTATTCTTCCTCTTATTCTTCTTCTTGACTTCCTTTGCTATCTCTTCGTTTGTTTCCCGTTTCTCTTCTTCTGCTTCTACTTTCTCTTCTTCTGTTTCCAGTTTCTTTTCTTCTCTTTCTACTTTCTCTTCTTCTCCTTTTACTTTCTCTTCTTCTCTTTCTACTTTCTCTTCTTCTATTTCTACTTTCTCTTCTTTCTTCTTTCTTTTCTTCTTTTTGGCTCGTTGAGGAAGCCCTTCAGCAGAAGAAATCGGCTGTTGGACGTCCGGAGCCTTCTCGCCTGAGCATCTGCATCTCTCTGATTTTAAGAGTTGAACTTCCCTTTTAAGGAGGGAGTTCTCCTCTCTCAGTTGAGCGATGCTCTCGCCCAGGCGCTTCTCGAGTTCGCAGAAGTCACAGACACTGACGCCATCTGTGAGTTCCTTGCAACTCCTTCCCCCGAAGTCTTCACTCCATCTATAGACTTTGCATATTTTGCAGGTTAGCTTTCGAAACGGAGGACCATTCTTCTTCGCCATCTTACAAAAATCTCGGACCATACGCATTAAAAAAGGGGTTTTTGGTTGTGATTTTCTCTCGCACTAATCTCATCCGCCTATTTCCAGGAGGTTTTCGGTCGTTCGGCGAACAGAAACCCTTTGATCAAGCACACCAACCCTAAGGTCTCCCCTGGGCCGGACGTCCCCAATCGTGCCGCAGCTCCCAACTGAGCAGCACGAAAGCCCCAGTGAACTGGTTCTCTGATTTTTCGACAGGGGTGCTTGAGGTGTAACTGTCTTCCTACTAAGCCCTACTAAT